>JANKKI010000412.1:80000-85000 GCA_025175665.1 Cinchona pubescens | reverse complement strand
TTAATATATTCAAGATAATTATGTATTTACAAAATACCGTCTCAATTCATCCTATTTTATCAGATCCGGGATGTGATATGGTTCTGAAGGATGAACTGGATATGGACAGTTCCAATAAGATTTCATTCTTGAACAAAAATCCACTTTTTGATTTATTTGATCTATTCCATGCCCGGAACAGGGGAGGATACACGTTACACCACGATTTTGAATTAGAAGAGAAATTTCAAGAAATGAAAGATCTATTCACTCTATCAATAACCGAGCTGGATCTGGTGTATCATAAGGGATTTGCCTTTTCTATTGATTCCTACGGATTGGATCAAAAACAATTCTTGAATAAGGTATTCAACTCCAGGGATGAATTGAAAAAGAAATCTTTATTGGTTCTACTTCCTATTTTTATGAAGAGAATGAATCTTTTTCTCGAAGGATCAGAAAAAAATGGGTCCGGATCTCCTGCGGGAATGATTTGGAAGATCCACAACCAAAAATAGTGGTAGATTTGCTAGCAACAACATAATGGAGGCAGTCATAAAGATTGATCCAAAATCTGATTCAAATCCAATATAGTACCATGGATAGATAAGAAATGTATTGAATCAATTCTGTTTAATGAATAGATCTGATCACAACTTCGAATATGGAATTCAAGGGGATCAAATAGGAAAGGATACTCTGAATCATAGAACTATAATGAAATATACGATCAACCAACATTTATCGAATTTGAAAAAGAGTCAGAAGAAATGTTTCTATCCTCTTATTTTCATTTCTCGAACTAAGAGATCCATGAATCGGGAACCTGATGCATACCGATACAAAGGGTCCAACAATGGGAGCAAGAATTTCCAGGAACATTTGGAACATTTTGTTTCTGAGCACACATCTAGATGTGATCTTTACAGGGAAAAATCATAGAGTAGATTCTATCGGATCTACGTATTAATCAATATTCGATTGACAGGTCTGATGTTATCGACAAACAAGATTTGTCTAAGCCACTTCGTTTATTTTTGTCCAAGTGCACTTCTTTTTTTGTCCAAGTTGCTTTTCTTTTTGTCTAACTCACTTCCTTATTTCTGTGTGAGTTTCGGGAATATCCCCATTCATAGGTCCGAGATCTACATCTATGAATTGAAAGGTTCGAATGATCAACTCGGCAATTAGTTGTTAAAATCAATAGGTCTTCAAATTGTTCATTTGAAAAAATTGAAACCCTTCTTATTGGATGATCATGATACTTCCCAAAAATCCAAATTCTTGATCAATGGAGGAACAATATCACTATTTTTGTTCAATAAGATACAAAAGTGGATGATTGACTCATTCCATACTAGAAATAATCACAGGAAATCCTTTGATAACACGGATTCCTATTCCTCAATGATATTCCACGATCAAGACAATTGGCTGAATCCCGTGAAACCATTTCATAGAAGTTCATTGATATCTTCTTTTTATAAAGAAAATCGATTTCGATTCTTGAATAATCCACATCACTTCTGCTTCTATTGTAACACAAGATTCAGCTATTGATATCATCAATCCTGTATCAATAATTATGATTTTACGTATGGACAATTCCTCAATATCTTGTTCATTCACAACAAAATATTTTCTCTGTGCGTCGATAAAAAAATATGCTTTTTGGGGAGAGATACTATTTCACCAATCGAGTCACAGGTATCTAACATATTCATACCTAATGATTTTCCACAAAGTGGTGACGAAACGTATAACTTGTACAAATCTTTCCATTTTCTAAGTCGATCCGATCCATTCGTTCGTAGAGCTATTTACTCGATCGCAGACATTTTCAATAGATTTTGCAGATGTATAGAACTTTTCAACGAGATAGTGCTTTTTCAACTCTCTTAAAATGGAATCTATTCCAAACATATATGCCATGGTTCCTTACTTCGACAGGTACAAATATCTAAATTTGATATTTTTAGATACTTTTTCAGACCTATTGCCGATACTAAGTAGCAGTCAAAAATGGGTATCCAATTTTCATGATATTATGCATGGATCGGGTCAATCATGGCGAATTCTTCAAAAAAATTTGTGTCTTCCACAATGGAATCTGATAAGTGAGATTTTGAGTAAGTGTTTACATAATCTTCTTCTGTCCGAAGAAAGGATTCATCGAAATAATGAGTCACCATTGATATCGACACATTTGAGATCGGCAAATGTTCGGGAGTTCCTCTATTCAACCCTTTTCCTTCTTCTTGTTGCTGGATATCTCGTTCATACACATCTTCTCTTTGTTTCCCGAGTCTCTAGTGAGTTACAAACTAGTTCGAAAAGGTCAAATCTTTGATGATTCGCCATCATCTATGATTGAGTTGCGAAAACTTCTAAATAGGTATCCTACATCTGAACCAAATTCTTTCTGGTTAAAGAATCTCTTTCTAGTTGCTCTGGAACAATTAGGAGATTCTCTAGAAGAAATACGGGGTTTTGCTTCTGGCGGCAACATGCTTGGTCCCGCTTATGGGGTCAAAATAATACGTTCTAAGAAGAAATATTTGAATATCAATCTCATTGATACCGTCGATCTCATACCAAATCCCATCAATCGAATCACTTTTTTGAGAAATACGAGACATCTAAGTCATACAAGTAAAGGGATCTATTCATTGATAAGAAAAAGAAAAAACGTTAACGGGGATTGGATTGATGATAAAATAGAATCCTAGGTCGTGAACAGATTCGATTGGTGATGAAGAAAGAGAATTCTTGGTTCAGTTCTCCACCTTAATGACAAAAAAAGGGATTGATCAAATTTTATTGAGTCTGACTCATAGTGATCATTTATCAAAGAATGACTCTGGAAGAGAATTATCAAATGATTGAACAACCGGGAGCAATTTACTTACGATACTTAGTTGACATTCATAAAATGTATCTAATGAATTATGAGTTCAATACTCGTGTTTAGCAGATCTAGATGGATCTTTCTTGCTCATTATCAGACAATCGCTTATTCACAAACTTCGTTTGGGGCTAATAGTTTTCATTTCCCATCTCATGGAAAACCCTTTTCGCTCTGCTTAGCCTTATCCCCCTCTAGGGGTATTTTAGTGATAGGTTCTATAGGAAGTGGACGACCCTATTTGGTCAAATACCTAGCAACAAACTCCTATGTTCCTTTCATTACGGTATTTCTGAACAAGTTCCTGGATAACAAGCCTAAAGGTTTTCTTATTGATGATATCAATATTGATGATAGTGACGATATTGATGCTAGTGACGATATCGATCGTGACCTTGATACAGAGCTGGAACTGCTAACTATGATGAATGCGCTAACTATGGATATCCAGGAAATAGACCGATTTTATATCACCCTTCAATTCGAATTAGCAAAAGCAATGTCTCCTTGCATAATATGGATTCCAAACATTCATGATTACTTATCCCTTGGTCTATTAGTGAACCATCTCTCTTGGAATAGTGAAAGATGTTCCACTAGAAATATCTTGTTATTGCTTCGACTCATAATCCCCAAAAAGTGGATCCCGCTCTAATAGCACCGAATAAATTAAATACGTGCATTAAGATACGAAGGCTTCTTATTCCACAACAACGAAAGCACTTTTTCACTCTTTCATATACTAGGGGATTTCACTTGGAAAAGAAAATGTTCCATACTAACGGATTCGGGTCCATAACCATGGGTTCCAATGCACGAGATCTTGTAGCACTTACCAATGAGCCCCTATCGATTAGTATTACACAGAAGAAATCAATTATAGACACTAATACAATTCGATCCACTCTTTATAGACAAACTTGGGATTTACGATCCCAGGTAAGATCGGTTCAGGATCATGGGATCCTTTTCAACTATCAGATAGGAAGGGCTGTAGCACAAAATGTACTTCTAAGTAATTTCCCCATAGATCCTATATCTATCTATATGAAGAAGAAATCATGTAACGAACGGGATTCTTATTTGTACAAATGGTACTTCGAACTTGGAACGAGCATGAAGAAATTAACAATACTTCTTTATCTTTTGGGTTGTTCTGCCAGATCGGTCGCTCAAGATCTTTGGTCTCTACCCGGACCCGATGAAAAAAGTGGGATCACTTCTTATGGACTCGTTGAGAATGATTCAGATCTAGTTCATGGCCTATTAGAAGTAGAAGGCGCTCTGGTGGGATCTTCACAGACATAAAAAGATTGCAGTCAGTTTGACAATGATCGAGTGACATTGCTTCTTTGGCCCAAATCGAGGAATCCCTTAGATATGATGCAGAGCGGATCTTGTTCTATCCTTGATCAGAGATTTCTCTATGAAAAATACAAATCAGAGTTTGAAGAGGGGGAGGGAGAATGAGCCTTCGACCCGCCATCGCAGATAGAGGAGGATTTATTCAATCACATAGTTTGGGTTCCTAGAATATGGCACCCTTGGGCCTTTCTATTTGATTGTATCAAAAGGCCCAATGAATTGGGATTTCCTTATCGGTCCAGGCCATTTTGGGGCAAGCAGATCATTTATGATGAAGAGGATGAGCTTCAAGAGAATGATTCGGAGTTCTTGCAGAATGGAACCGTGTAGTACTAGACACGAGATAGATCTTCCAAAGAACAAGGCCTTTTTCGAATAAGTCAATTCATTTGGGACCCTGCAGATCCACTCTTTTTCCTGTCTCTTATACACATCTAGATCGGCTCTGTGTTTTCACATCGAGAATTATTTGCAGATGAAGAGATGTCAAAGGGGCTTCTTACTTCCCAAACAGATCCTCCTACATCTATATATAAACGCTGGTTACACATCAAGAATACTCAAGAAAAGCACTTTGAATTGTTGATTAATCGTCAGAGATGGCTTAGAACCAATAGTTCATTATCTAATGGATCATCTTTCCATTCTAATACTCTATCCGAGAGTTATCAGTATTTATCAAATCTGTTCCTATCTAACGGAACGCTATTGGATCAAATGACAAAGACATTGTTGAGAAAAAGATGGCTTT
>JANKKI010000412.1:0-70000 GCA_025175665.1 Cinchona pubescens | reverse complement strand
GTTTCTCTTTGGAGAGCACAATACGATGAAAGTTGTAAGCTGTGTTCAGGAGAGAGTTATTGTCTATCGTTGGCCTCTATGGTAAAATAAGTTGGGGGGACTTGAGAGGCGGTGGTTTACCCTGCGGCCGATGTCAGCGGTTCGAGTCCGCTTATCTCCAACTCATGAAGCTTAGCCGATACAAAGCTATATGATAGCACCCCATTTTTCCGATTCGGCGGTTCGATCTATGATTTATCATTAATGGATGTTGATAAGATCCATCCATTCAGCAGCACCTTAGGATGGCATAGCCTTAAAATAAAAGTGAAGGGCGAGGTTCAAACGAGGAAAGGCTTACGGTGGATACCTAGGCACCCAGAGACAAGGAAGGGCGTAGTAATCGACGAAATGCTTCGAGGAGTTGAAAATAAGCATAGATCCAGAGATTCCCGAATAGGGCAACCTTTCGAACTACTGCTGAATCCATGGGCAGGCAAGAGACAACCTGGTGAACTGAAACATCTTTGTTACCAGAGGAAAAGAAAGCAAATGCTATTCCAATAGTAGCGGCGAACGAAATGGGAGCAGCCTAAACCGTGAAAACAGGGTTGTGGGAGAGCAATACAAGCATCGTGCTGCTAGGCAAAGCAGTCCGAATGCTGCACCCTAGATGGCGAAAGTCTAGTAGCCGAAAACAGACGCATCACTAGCTTACTATCTGACCCGAGTAGCATGGGGCACGTGGAATCCCATGTGAATCAGCAAGGACCACCTTGCAAGGCTAAATACTCCTGGGTGACTGATAGCGAAGTAGTACCATGAGGGAAGGGTGAAAAGAACCCCCATCGGGGAGTGAAATAGAACATGAAACCGTAAGCTCCCAAGCAGTGGGAGGAGCCCAGGGCTTTGACCGCGTGCCTATTGAAGAATGAGCCAGCGACTCATAGGCAGCAACTTGGTTAAAGGAACCCACCGGAGCTGTGAAACCCAGTATTTTAATAGCCTTGTTCTTTGATTTTAACTGGTTTAAAATGTTTTTCATATTATTTTTAGTCTTAAAGTACTTCAACTTATTCGTTTTTCAATTCGGCAAATTTTCGGTTTACTGCGATCATTACCGGCGGGTAAACGGGTCAAAAGTTGGACTAAGTTTAATTAGTGCATTGTGGTGTGTGAGTGTTGTATTATGGCTGAATTATTCAAAAAATGATAATTTAGTAGCAAAAAATTAACGTTTTTGGGTTAAATAGTCAACTTGGAGACTATTTGGTCAATGGGGAACTATTTGGGTCAACTTTGGAAATCTTTTTAAGTCTTCTTCTTGTTGTTTCTTCTTCATTTTTTTTCCTAGCAGCAGCCGAAACTCTTCCTCCATTTTCCCCCAAAAATTTTCTTGGATTTCAAGTAGGAATCACTTGGAAGGTAAGATTTTATGTATTTTAGCATTTTTGGCTTATGGGCTTTATGATCCAAGCTTTAATTTCAAGTTTTGTAGGATTCTTTATGGCTGAGAAAACCCTCTTTGCAGCCTTGTATGTGTTGATTTATGTATGTTATGGGTTGTTTTTAGTGTTTTGGAGGTTGGTAAGTGATTGGGGTTGATTTTTAACAACTTTCCACGGTTAGATTACAAATTTTAAGATTATGAGTTAGGGTTTTGTCTTCCATATGTGCCCTAGAATGTTATGCTATGAATGCTTATGTCTATGCACATAATGATGTTTTAAGAGTGTTTTAAGGTTAGTTTGGATAGGAATTGAGACTTGAAACCAAGTGGAATTGATTTCCCTTCATTTTGTAAGTAAGCAGAAGTTTGGCGCAACTAGGATAATTTGGATAATTGGTTATGTTTGAAGAGCCGCTTTAATGATCTTTTGATGGTTTTAAGTGTTTCCTTCGTAGTGGGTTGGATAGGAAGCATGTTTGAATCATGCGTGTGGCTAATCGGTAAAAATTTCAGTTGTGTAGTAAAAGAGGAATTCCAACCATAGGTTGCTGCTCTAATGTTGTAATAGAGTTAATTGTAGTGGTTATGGGACATGGATTTCAAAGCGTTCATGAACCGATAATATCTTGATCACAAATTTACTTGGCAGGAGGATAGCCTAATTATAGCCTAGGAGAGGCGAAGTTTTCGGTTTTTCTAGCTTATTATCTCCTAATCTAGTAACACGAATTTGAGGGGTTAACTAAGTGTTTTGACTGGGGTTTTAGCTTGTCGAAGTTGGTCGAAATTGTGAAAAGGTCATTTTTGACCAAAGATTGGTGTCGTTTTCTATCGTTTCGCGTCGTTTCGCTTCCCTAGTCATTCTTTAACTTCTACATCTCTTCTAAGAGTCCTCTTATATCTGTTTTAGGTACCACGCCACCTACCGGCGATCGCGTTCGTGATCATTTGCAGCTTTCAACTCCTCGAAGCATTTCCACGATTTTGTTTACTACGAAATATGTTTGGATGGATTTTAAAATGTGTATGATGTTTGGAACTGCACTTTTACCAAGTTTTGGAACTATTACTTATGAAATCGGGACCAAGCTATTTTATGTTAATCAAAATTGATATGTTTGCAAACTCTTTTGGTATGAAAGCATTTTATGACTGTTTTGGCTCATAGGTGACCTAGGTATATAATTTTGGATGTGTTTGAAAATATTTGAATTGTGGAGAACCGGTTCTATAGTCATCCATGGGACGCCATATGAACTATTTGATGCGGGGTCTTGTGATGGGATAACTTGACCTCCCGGTCGACTAGTAGGTGTGGTAGATTACTAGATCGACTAGTCGTAGGTCATACCTTTGAGCCTAAAAGATACTCATGCTATTTTATTATATTATTGAAAACTTGGATTTGTTCACTATGCTATAAGAGACAGACCATAGTCATGAAGTAGTTTCTAAAATGTCTCATGCCCTTTAAAACGTTTAAATGGCATGATACATTTTAGAAACTACTTATGATTATGGTTTATTGACTTTTAAAGGGCATGAGACATTTTAGAAACTACTTCATGACTATGGTTTTCACAAATGTTATTATCTTTATGTTTTCTTTACTTATCGAAATGCTTGGCCCCATTTGAAGAGCTTTTATGATATGAGCTAGTTATGCTCACCCCACGTGATTTATAATTTTTCAGATTAGGTGCTCGTTTTGACTCTCCAGCGTTAGCCTTTTAGATTTTCTCCAGATTCCACCTGTCTCTGGGACACTCTACGGTGTCATCGGAGTCAGATTTAAGCCTGTCTCTTATACACATCTAGATGTGTATTAGACAGGTTTTGTATTGATGAACTTGGTTTTTGTTGTAGCATCTTTTGTACTAAGAAGGAATTTTGTAATTCGTATTTTTTGTGTAAAATGAAATATTCGGTTTTATAGTTAAGAAATGGTTTGATGGTTCTATTACATTGCGGTTAAGTTTGTTGCTCTGTTTGATTGTGCCTTGCGCTTTGGACCGGTGTGCCATTAGCGCGGCGTGTTACGGTCCCGCTTTTGGGGCGCTACAGGAGCCGTAGGGAAAGTGAGTCTTCATAGGGCAATTGTCACTGCTTATGGACCCGAACCTGGGTGATCTATCCATGACCAGGATGAAGCTTGGGTGAAACTAAGTGGAGTTCCAAACTGACTGATGTTAGTTTCAGCCCAAGTTCATCCTGGTTAGACAGGTCTGCCAGACAGGGCACCCAGATCTAGCTGGTTCTCCCTGAAATGCGTTGAGGCGCAGCAGTTGACTGGACTACTAGGGGTAAAGCATTGTTTCGGTGCGGGGCGAGAGAGCTGTACCAAATCGAGGCAAACTCTGAATACTAGATATGACCTCAAAATAATAGGGTCAAGGTTGGCTAGTGAGACGATGGGGGAGAAGCTTCATCATTGAGAGGGAAACAGCCCGGATCACCAGCTATTATTTTGTAAATGATCACTCAGTGATAAAGGGGGTAGCGGTGCAGAGACAGCCAGGAGGTTTGCCTAGAAGTTGCCACCCTTGAAAGAGTACGTAATAGCTCACTAATCGAGCGCTCTTACGCCGAAGATGAACCGGGCTAAGCAATCTGCCGAAGCTGTGGGATGTAAAAATACATCGGTAGGAGTAGCGTTCCGCCTTAGAGAGAAGCCTCCACGTGAGCAGTGGTGGACGAAGCAGAAGCGAGAATGTCGGCTTGAGAAACAAAAATATTGGTGAGAATTCAATGCCCCGAAAACCTAAGGGTTCCTCCGCAAGGTTCATCCGCTGAGGGTGAGTCAGGGCCTAAGATCAGGCCAAAAGGCGTAGTCGATGGACAACAGGTGAATATTCCTATACTACCCTTTGTCGGTCCCGAGGGACGGAGAAGGCTAGGTTAGCCGGAAGATATTATCGGTTCATGAACGTAAGGTGCCCCTATGAACCTTTAGATGTGTAGAAGGGGTAGGCACCTGGTACTCGAGACAATGTCTCTTATACACATCTAGCTAGATGTGTATAACCCATGCTTACACCCAGGAAAAGCTTGAAGGATTGTAAACAAAAAGGTACCTGTACCCGAAATCGACACAGGTGGGAAGGTAGAGAATACCTAGGGGCGCGAGACAACTCTCTCTAAGGAACTCAGCAAAATAGCCTCGTAACTTCGGGAGATCCAGGGTGCCTCTTCACAAAGGGGGTCGCAGTGATCCATAAACGGAAAGATTCACCGAGAGCAATATAAGAGACAGACCTGTCTCTTATACACATGACGCCGCCATGTCGGAAGGTCAAGGAAGTTGGTGACGATGACAGTGAGCCAAGCCGGGTGAACTGCGGCCATAACTATAACGGTCCTAAGGTAGTGAAATTCCTTGTCGGGTAAGTTTTGACCCGCAGGAAAGGCGTAATTATCTGGGTACTTTCTCAGAGAGAGGCTCGGTGAAATAGACATGTCTGTGAAGATGCGGACTACCTGTACCTGGACAAAAAGACCCTATGAAGCTTCACTGTTCCTTAGGATTGGCTTTGGGCCTTTCCTGCGCAGCTTAGGTGGAAGGCAAAGAAGGCCTCCTTCTGGGTTGTAGCCATCAGTGAGATACCACTCTGGAAGAGCCCCAGAAGGAGGCCTTCTTTGAGGACCTAAGTGCGCAGGAACAGTCCCATTTAGATACCTCTAAGGGGCGTAGGCTTCTCACCAAATGTGTAACGGAGACGTGTCTCTTATACACTCTAGATGTGTATAAGAGACAGGAGTGCAAAGGCTAAGGAGCTTGATGCAAGACCCACGATCAAGCAGGGACGAAAGTCGGCCTTAGTGATCCGACCGTGCCGAGTGGAAGGGTCGCTCTTATACAA
The DNA here is from genome assembly GCA_025175665.1 of Cinchona pubescens. NCBI lineage: Eukaryota > Viridiplantae > Streptophyta > Magnoliopsida > Gentianales > Rubiaceae > Cinchona > Cinchona pubescens. The sequence goes on along the minus strand of JANKKI010000412.1, from coordinate 64,711 downwards.
AAGTTACTCTAGGGACTAACATGATCTTCCCCACATCTTTTCACATCGACGGGAAGGTTTGGCACCTTGATGTCGGCTCTTCGCCACCTGGGGCTGTAGTGTGTTCCAAGGGTTGGCCTGTTCACCAATTAAAGCGGTACGTGAGCTGGGTTCAGAACGTTGTGAGACAATTCGGTCCATATCCGGTGTGGGCTCCATTACCATAAAAATGGTAATCTCCTTGGTATGACTCATTCCAATTAGGTCCTTGCATGTTCTTGAACAATCAACAACACAAATAAAAACAAGAAAACAATCTAACACAACACAAATAAGAAAATTAGGGAAGTTTAGACTACTAGTTACGTCTAAACCATCCATCACAAAGAAAATCTTTTCAGATTTTTGAAAATAAGAATACAACTACAAAATGAAAATCTTTTTGGTTTTCCAAATGGGTGAAACAACTATACAAGAAAACAAAAGGCTTCAATCTAGTCTTCCAACCAAATTACATCGATATCACTGAAAATCAAATTGGCTTAGGCGCCACAAACTTGATGCTTTACAACCTAGTTATAGATTTATAAAACGCCTAATTCCTACTACTAACTAGGTGGCATCCCGCAAGTATACGGTTGTCAACTAGAAGCAAAGGGAAGTAGGGATCGTACCCACAAGTATTAGTCGATGATTACCGGTTATATGGTTAGATTACAAGTTGAAGCGATTGATTAAGAGAAGAGATTTAACTAAAAGTAGAACTAAAGAACTAAGAAAGAAATTTAAAGACTATCTATTGGAATAAAGTAAAGAATAACACTAAGAAAGCTTGTTTAAGAAAGTAAGTAAAATGGAAGCATGTAAAGAAGAAGTCATTTTTTAGAAAGCAATTAAAAGGGAAAAATAACTTAAAGAAGCAATTGACTAATATAGACTTCTAATTACCACTAAGAAATCATAAATAATGATAGCACATAAACTATTCTTGAAAGCATGTAGAAAGAAAGCACTTTTAGAAAGCAATTAACTAGCCCAAACTACAAATTAACATTAAGGAAGCACAATTAAGGAAAACGCATTAAGTAATCTACCAATTAAACTAGGAAAGCAAGTAAAGAAAGAAATTACATGAAAAACCCATAAACCAATCTATCCCAATTAATCAATCTAAACTACAAAATTATCACTAAAAAAAGCATTTTAAAGAAAAGCCCATAAACTAATCTAACAATTAGTCTAAGAAAACAAGTAAAGGAAGTAATCAGATTAAAGCAATTAAACTAATTAACTAAAGGAACGTGAAATTAAATCTGAACTAAAGAGTTCTAACACAAACAAAGCACTTACAACTAAAAAGCTCCAATTTTTAGAGCTTGGATTTGAAATCTACAAGAAAGAGAAGTCCTAATCTACTCTAATCTAAGAAATCCCTCCCCAAATGGGGTGGAAAAAGGAAGAAAATTACTCTCTAATCTAGCCTACTTCTACTAGCTAAGTTCCTTCCTCAAATGAGGTATAAAAGGGGTAGTATATATAGTGCTAGGGTAGTGGGATAATTATGCTGAAAAATCAACCCCAAAAAAGTCAGATTTTGCTCCAGCCACCTCCAGATTGCGATCTCAAACTAGAGATCGCGATACGGACTGAAAATTCTGAAATGTAGCACTTCATAGTTTTGCTTCCAAAATCTTCATCCGACGTCCGATTAATGCGCCGTTTTTGTTCAAGCAGCCCTATTACAAAGGAGAACATTATTGTCTGTAATGAATACTTAACATAACACCTAAACATATAAATGAAATTCTCACAAATAGGCCAAGAAATGAAGGACAAACAAAGACGAACAAAAACTTAACTCCCAACGAAGTTAGGATGATCAAAGAAACTATCACCTAAATAAGTACTTGAACACTTAATAAACACATACTAACACGTAAAACAAAAATAGATAAAAACACACACGGAAATACTAAAAATTCTTGAAACTAGGAGCAAAATCATGAAGTTTAGGGTAGATATGACTCTAGTTTCCTTGAGTTATCACACCCCCGAACTTAAGTTTTTGCTCGTCCTGAGCAAAATAAAAGACAAGAAAATGAACAGCAAAATGAACAACACAAAACACATGGCACCAATCACAAGACACAAAATACTAGACGCCCCCAAGATTGTCACAGAAAAGTTGAATAATGGATGTAGTTTGAATAGTTAGGAGACCTCTCAAGGGACCTCGAAGACCGTATGACAATTGAACTATTATAACTAGTCATTCCAAACTTTTCAACTTTTCTGAAGAAAATGAGTTCAAATGCCAACAAAAGGTTTAAAATAACCATGTGTTAACCATCATCAAAAAGGTTTTTCAAAAACAAGTTCCATATAAGGTCATTTCAAATATATTGTTGCTCAAATCAAAAGGATTACAACATTTTTCAACCATTTCGACGAGGTCATATGAAAATAGAAGATCATTAGGAGTCTACCTAATGTGCACATGTCACACAAATGAGAGTATTACTCTATCAAGGAATGAGTAGCATGATATCAATGATGGGTATTTTAAACATTTCCTAGTCGACTTGTTGGTATTCTAAAACGTAATTCCTAATGGCTTAATTCAGAGAAACAACATGGGTAAACGTCAAAATTCTGTACTTGCCTTTTACTATTCTAATGGCTTATTTCGGAGAAACAACATGGGTATATGCCGGAATCCCGTACTCACCTTATTCCTAAATGCAAAGTTTTTTTTTACTTTGTTTTTTTATGCGGCCCTAAACCAAGGAAAAGGAGTAAAACGTAACCAAGATCAACCAAGGAAAAGAAGTAAACGTACCCAAGATCATATTCAAACAATCACTCATAGCTTAGAAGAAAACTCCTTATGCATGGAACACATAAAGTGAACTAAATCACTTCTATTCCGTTTAAGCCAAATTTTTTTTTTTTTTCAAAAGATGAATTGACCAACAAAGCAATCCTATTGATTTGGTCAAAAACAATGTTTCAAATGAACTACTATAAAACATGTGAATGCCATTTAGGACCGTCTGAACATGGCTTTCGAAATTCTTTTGTTGCATTAGAACTACTAATTACACGAAAATTTCTCTTATTTTCTTTAAATAACTCTTATCATATGATATTGCAAGTCATTTGTCATCATCGAGTACCTAATCAATCAATTTTCCTTCCAAAATTCACCACACAAATATTTACATTCATGAAAAGAAACCATTCCAACGCCAGTAAATAACACCCCCGAACTTGTCATTTTATTCAAGTGATTTGTACAACTCATCCTACCGCTCACCCAAAATAGAACAAATGCATAATAATCCACTAGAAAGTTTAAAATGAAAGACTAGGCAATGATTTTGAATTACACATGAACAATCAAAAAGCTCATACGTAAAATAGAAGATGAACAACATACTAGGCAGGTGAAATGTAAATGCAACCCATTAAGCACAAATTGAACTTAAAAACAAGAGTCCTACCGTTTAATTATGGACTTCACCAACATTGAGCACAACACAAATCAGGACCAAGCAATGAACAAATTTCAAGTAGATCATAAAAATGCAATTTCCAATTAATCATGAATCCTAAAAATTGATTTTTCTTCAACAACCAATCATAGTTATACTAAGGAAGGGTCCTCAGGGATTCACGGGGTTCAAACAATTTAAAAAAAAAGAAAAGCACATATAAGGGTAACAAGGTTTAACACAATGAAAAGGTTATCTAATTGCCCAACTCATCACCCAAGCTTAGTTTCACACATAATCGGCTTCAAAAGGACATTCAATCACAAAGACTACTCTTAATCCAAATCAAGCATTCATATGATTTCCTCAAAATAAGCTCAAATATTTAGCACGTGAAGTGTATCAACGACTAGAATATCCATAATCAACACTTAAAGATAAAACCAAGTCCAAGTTCAACCAATAAATCATGTGCATCATGTACAAATCACAAGAAGTCCTATATTGTCATCACCACCCTTATTAACAACCGTATTTGTCCAAGAGAATCCAACTAATCATTTTCCAATAACACAACACAACTAAATAAAAGCGCAATTCTAAGCCTTTATTACCAACGAGATATTTAAACTAAAACAATTAAAGTAAAGATAGCATAATAAAGAAAAATGAAAGAACTACTCCCTCAACACCAAGGAAGCTTCCCAAGGATATAGCAATCCCTGTTGAATATGCACCATTGTTGAGGTACTCCGAAGTCTCCAATGAAATGAACTTCGGCATATGTAGGTTGTGCCTCATTGGCCCCCTCTAGAATGTATCCTTTTTCTTCTACTCCTCTAAGAACCGGCTCTTTCTCCACAAACACCCCAAATAGAACCTCTTTTATTGTAATCGGGACAAACGCACACTCATGCAAAGGGAAAGTTGGTGATTCCTGCTACATAAGCATCGAGTGTTTCGATTGTTACAACTTCAACTTCAGGAGGCTCTTGAGAACCGGTTTCTTGCAAGACATTTTCAATTTGTTCTTCTGGAATCGGTTCTTCATCTATTGGTAGAGGTGTGGGAATACATTGTTCTTCACCATTTGCTATTTTTAGCCTCTTTTTGCTCCTTCCGCAGACTTTTTCTCCTCCTTCTCTCTACATTTTCTCACTCTAAAAACCAAGACCTTAACAAACGTTTTTGCCTTCTCGGCCATGGCCGATCAAGCTGCCCTTCAACAATGGTTGAAGGGCAACGAAAAACCTTTGCACAAGCGCTTTCAGATGGCCAAAATTCGATGCACCCCTAGAGGCCCTTCAATCTCACAAAGGCGAACCAGCTGTTTTCTTCTCTAATGATGAAATTCAACATCTTGCTGCACCATTCCGTTTTACTCTGGTGGGGAACTTTTCGAGGGGGAAACCGAACATGGAGACACTTCGCAAAAGTTTCCACACAATGTGTATTAGGATTCAAAGGTCAGTTCACAGTAGGATATCTTGATTATAAACACGTCCTCATTCGTTTCTCATTGTAGGAGGATTATCTCCGTTGCTGGCTGAAGAATACTTGGTTCATCAATGGTCATTACATGCGAGTCCTCAAGTGGCACCCACTCTTTACTACCGATGAGGAACCATCCATAGTCCCGATTTGGATCACTCTTGAGGGACTCCCAACAATCTTTTTTAATAAGCACGTTATTTTTTGCCTCGCTCAAGCTGTTGGGACCCCTCTCAAATTGGATATGGCAACTGTACAATTTACTCGGCCAAGTGTTGCAAAAGTGTGTGTTGAAGTTGACCTCCTGTCCGAACTCCCTTCAAGGGTGTGGCTAGGGGTGGGAAAGGAGGGTATTTGGCAAAGAATCACCTATGAAGATGTATCATCCTACTGTACAAAGTGCAAGAAAATTGGTCATGCTATTGAATCATGTAGGGCGGGTGAACTGTTTTTAACCAAACAACCAACGGCTCCAGGTGAAAACATTCAAAATCCAGCAAAAAAGACTGCCCAAAAGCACTGGACACCCATAAAGTATCATGAAGCAAGTCCATCGGGAACGAAGCAATTAACATCAACTACTATTGTTGACAAAGGGACGAATTTAATCAGCCATGCTCTACTTGATTGTCCAATCAGCTGTACACACGGTTGCTCCATTACCAGGTGTTTCACACGGTGCAAATGGCACACAAATGTGTGGTAGTTCAGCCCAAAAATAGCCACTAGCTGAGGTGGCACCACCACTCGCGGAGGAGCAAATAGACACGGATGAAGGATTATCCCAACAACCTGTAGTTCAAAATTCAAATCCCAACAAACAAGGGATCACTCCAATAGCCCAGGATAAGGTTAATAATTTAAATCAGGAGATAGATTCTAACCAACGTGAGGATATCTTGGAAGATCAAAATTTGAATCCTTTGGCTGGTGGGGCCACCTCAGTTTTGGAGGAGTTACATGAAGTTTCGAGTGTCCTGGTAAAAGGAAGTTGAAGATCAGCCAAAGCATCCCCATATTCGAACCTCAAATAATCTTTCATTGGACAATTCCAACATTTCTCATGGTAAATTAATGGAAGAATTACCATGTTACTTTTCTAACAATGACTCTCCTCATGCAAACCATGCAACGACTGAGGATATTCAGCCATCTCTCCCCACTACACAACATGCCGGTAAGTCCTTGTCCAAAAAGAAAAGGCGGAAAAGAATTTATTCCATGCCAAGGCCAATACGAACTCGGTTGGCTAGAACAATTACCATCTCGCCCTCCTCCCCTCTGTGTTAAATGGATAGCATCTTAATATGGAATATTCGGGGGATAGCAAATAAACCTTCGTTGCGTAGGTTGAAATCACTCATCAAACAAATAATAAATATTCTTGCATTATTGGAACCAATGGTGGATAAAGCTAAAATTTCTTTCTTTGCACAGAAGCTGGGTTTTGAATGTTGTGAATGTAATACAAATGGCAAAATATGGATTTTTTTGGAATAGCGAGCTAGGATTAGCTCCCAACTTCAGTTCGGACCAGCTCTTACATGTTTCTATTTCTTCTTCTTCTCAAAACACTATTTTGGCAGCTTCTTTTGTATATGCAAAATGCACGAAATCGGAAAGGAGAGCACTCTGGGAGGATCTCCGTGCCGTATCTAGATGTGTAACTCCTTGGCCAGTTTGAGGTGACTTCAATGTTATCTGAAGTTCCGATGAATACCAAGGTTCTTGCCCGTTGCACCTTGATGCCATGGGTGAATTCAATGATTGTCTTCATGACTGTGGCTTGATAGACTTACCTTTCCAAGGTTGTAAATTCACTTGGTGTGGGAATAGGTTTGGTACCATGGTATGGAAGTGGCTGGACAAATTTGTATGCAATGCGGAATTTATGGCAGCGTTCCAACACATTAGTGTTGAACATCTCCTCAAGACGTGTTCGGACCACTCCCCACTCGCTCTCAAAGCTATTCCAGCAATAACACCAGGTCCAAAGCCATATTTAAATTCCTTAACATGTGGATTAAACACAAGGATTTTTCGCAAGTCGTGTGTAACAATTGGCAATTGGAATTGTACCGGTGCCCCCATTTTCATCCTTGCTTCCAAACTTAAAAGACTCAAAGCTGAGCTCAGGAATTGGAGTCATACGGTGTTTGGTAATGTTTTCACAAAGGTGCATAAGGCTGAACAACAATTAAAGAGTAAGGAAGAAGCTCTCTTACTAGATCACAGCCAAAGTAATTAAACTGCTTTGGCCCATGCACAAGCTACTGATATGCGGTGTCTTGCGGAAGAGGAGATCTTTTGGCAGCAAAAAGCAGGAATAAAGTGGCTAAAGGAGGGGGACCAAAACCCAAAATTTTTCCACTCTACCCTTTAGCCAAAAGACAGCGATTGCGCATCTTTAGAATCAAAGTAGATGGGAATTGGACTGGAAATATGCATCTCATTGAAGAGGCCGAGGTCAACTTCTATAAGGAACTCTTGACCGCTAGCAACTCTGCAGCCTTAGACCCATCACTTCTAGACCACCTTAAGGGCAAAGTCTCGGTTGAGGATAATCAGCACTTATTATCTGAGCTTTCCATGAAGGAACTGAAGGAGGCAGTGTTTTCTCTCAATCCAAACAGTGCAGCGGGCATTGATGGCTACAACAGGGCCTTCTTTTCCACTTGCTGGGACATTATTCACCATGATCTTTTCCTTGTAGTGCATGATTTTCTCAAAGGTGCAAAGCTGCCCTGTATGTTCACTAGGACCCTTATTGCACTAATTCCAAAAGTAACCAACCCTAACTCCTTTAGCGAATTTTGGCCCATTAGTTTGTGCACTTTTTTTAACAAAATTTGCACTAAAATCATGGCCAATCGCCTTTCCCCTATATTGCCTAAGGTCATTTCTCTTGAACAAGCAACCTACGTCCAAGGAAGAGACATTACGGATAACATCCTTCTTGTCCAAGAGCTGGTTGATTCTATAGACCGGAAAACAAGGGAAAGGATATGATCAGATTAAACTTGACCTCGCCAAGGCTTTTGACAGGCTTTCTTGGCCTTTCCTTTATGCAATACTACGGAAGTTTGGATTTGCGGACCACTGGATCTCTCTTATGCAGCATATATTGGAGGACTGTTGGTTTTCTATTCTCATAAATGGAGCACCCAAAGGATTTTTTTGGTCATCCAGAGGGGTTCGGTAGGGCGACCCCTTATCACCTTTGCTATTCATCTTAATGCTTGAAACGTTCTCCCAAGGATTGAAGGATCATTTTCAAACAGACCAAATATCGCACTTTTCTCTCCCGAAAGAGTGCCCTATCATCTCTCACTTGGCTTTTGCAGATGATGTTGTCATCTTTACAAAAGGAGAAATCAACTCCATCCGAAACCTCATGAACTTCATTTCAAGGTTTGAGCTCTCTTCTTGGCAGCTCTTTAACAAGTCCAAGTCCTCCTTCTACCTATACAAAAAGGCACCTATAGCTCTGGTTCAGTTGATTCAAGCAAAGACCGAGCATTTATCTTTGTTCGCAAATTCCTTCCTTTCACCTATTTGGGCTGTCCTATTCAAAACGTAAAATGAAGATGTAATATCTTCCAGCCACTAATAGAAAAAGTGGCCTCCCGAATTGATGGTTGGCAGACGCGGTTCCTCTCTCCCGGAGGTCGGTTCATTCTCATCAAGCACGTTCTAAGTAGCATCCCAATTTACTTATTGTCAGTTCTTTTACCCCCAAAATCAGTACTTAAAGAGTTGGAGCGTCAATTTGCTAATTTCTTTTGGGGTTGCTCGGATGGGGTGCTAAAGCGACATTGGATCTCATGGGCTACAATATGTCAGCCTACATATTCAAATGGCCTAGGGGTTCCCTCATTGGAGGAAGTGGTTCGTGGATTTGGCATCAACTTTGGTGAAAATTCCAGAAAGGCAAATCCTTGTGGTGTTCTTTCCTTTAAAGTTGTTACCTTAACAGTCAGCATTCTACGTTAATCTCGGCATCACCAGGTGACTCATATAATTGGAAGTGACAGAATGTTGCGAGCTCGTGACGATCTAAAAATGGCGTTATTTCTCCCACGAAAAGCGGATTGCTCCTTTTGGTTCTACCCATGGACTGAACATGGGCCTCTATCCCACGTGGTTGAACAAGTCTATGATGAACAGCTCAAGGTTTCACATGTTGGGGGTCACAATGGCTGGAACCTTTCTCTTCTGGATGATAAATACTCTAATGAGGAGTTACAAAACATTGCAGCAATTCTCAGCTCAAGACCACTTCTTCTGATCGACGAACCAGACCTCATTGTTTGGACCCTCACATCTAAAGGTTCCTTCTCACTCTCATCCACGTACTTCTCCTTTACGGATACTCTCTCGGCAAATGCTTTGGGACAAGAGACTCCAGTTGAAGATTTCCATATTCATGTGGATATTGCTGAATAAACGGCTGCCGTTAGATGGTATCTTACAAAAATTTGGATTTTCGTTGGCCTCTAAATGCTGGTTTTGTAGTCACGAAGAATCCTTGGATCACTTTTTTGTGGAATGTGAAATATCACGACAAATCTGGCGTTTCTTTGAAGAGTGGCTGGAATTGCCTATTGCTCCATCTACGACTATCTTGGATAAGCTAAATTCTTGGTGGTGGGCTGCTATACCTTCATCCGCAATTGGATTAGTTCATAAAATACTCCCTTGCATAATATGTTGGTTCTTATGGAAAGCCAGGAACATGGCGGTTTTGGATGGCAACGTAAGTACTGCAACAAGCATTACCGTAGACATTTACTCTCATTTGGTAACTATCTCTTCAATCCACCCTCTTAAAAAGGTATCCACAACCGATGACTTGCTACTGTCACGGGGCATTCGTAATCAACTCATCCAAACCAAACCAAAAAAAGTCCTAGCTGTCAAATGGGACTGCCCTCCATACGATTTTCTTAAATTGAATGCGGATGGTGCTACCAAAGGAGACCCAGGAATGGCAGCATGTGGCTGCATCCTAAGGGATCACAATGGACAATGCATCCGGGCACTTTTCCAATGGCTACCAACAACAAACAAACTTACAAGCTGAGGCATTGGCTTTAGTAGATGGACTTCAGATGTGTAGCAGACTGAATGTGCACTCACTGGTTGTTGAGATTGATTCCCTTGTGTTAGTTAACACTTTGGTGGGCTCATCGGCATCGATTTGGAGTATTGATTCCCAACTGCGATTTATCAACAGCTTTTGCACCGGGAAAGACATCAATTTCAAGCATGTATATAGGGAAGCTAATCAAGTTGTTGATAGTTTAGCTAATGAGGGCATTTCAAAACCTATGTATGCTGAATATGATCGCTACACCATTCCTTACACTGTTAAAGGTTTGGTTGGCCTAGATGCTAGGGGATGCCCTAATATTCGGTTTTGTAATCAATGATTTCATCAATAAAATAGTTCGCTTGCTTAAAAAAAAAAAAAAAAAGAATCTCGGCAAGTTGGTCTCGTAACCGAATGTTGGATGTGGCTTGCTCTTCACGGAGTCTATCTAGACATTTCAGTTTGAAGTGGAGAAAGTTTTTCTCGTTCTTTGGCCATCATTTCTCAAAATTGAGCCCTTTTGTCTAGAAGTTGGGCTATATTCCCTCGAAATTCTTTAATTTGCATCCACTTGTCCATCCTTCTTACATCTTCACTTTCTTGAGTTGTTTGGTGAAGGAAATATTACTCCAATTGATAATATGAAGGTTCTTGTGATGGAGGGAAAGAGTAGGAATTTTCTTGATAGCTCTCATAAGGGTATGGATGGCTAGACCATCCCATTTTATAAGTTTGCTGGCTCTCATAAGCGTATTGAGGGCTAGACCATCCCACATCATAACATAGAACAGTTAGTCAATTTCTTGGCTCTCAATATCGAACGATCGCAACTTCTTCCTTACTCGTAAAGCAAGTTTGATTGGCCTCATTTCTCTATTCTTTTGCAAATGCTATTAGATGAAATGTATAAGTTCTAAATCTTCAAGGAATAGGTCCAGCTGCATGGTTCTTAATCACATTCTTATTAAAACATATTTATGTTCTTACCTTGTGAAATTTGATCTCATATCTTTTCCAAATGTGCTATGATTGCAACTCCTCTCATATTTCATAATCTTACACGACTCATCTCCTTTCTTTGTTCTGAATTGCATATGTTGTCTCCTTTTGTTGTTCATTGTATAGCTCGATTAGTCACATTTCTTAGTTCTCAATATTGTACGATTGTCACTTCTTCCTTTGTCATTGTATAGGGTGTAATTGGCTTCATTTCTTAGTTGTTTTTTAAATAAGGTTAGATAATCATCTTTTGTTCAAAGTCTTTTTCAATTTGAACTGATTCTTGGTTCTTAATCTAACATAATTAAATCACATTTTACGTTGTTATCATGAGTTATTAGAACTTATAATGTTTCTACATGTACTTTGTCGAGAACTCCTTTCTTGTTTCTTAATCTTATGCGACTTCATCCCAGTTATTAGTATTTAATCTTGTACGATTTGTCCCCTTTCTTAGTTTCTCAATATCGTAAGAGTACAACTCATCCACTGTGATTAAACACGTATACTTGGCCTCATTTCTTGCTAATTTCTTCAAAACCATCATATTATACTTTAGTTCTTATTCTTTTATGCATAGTTATCACTCGTGGTTCTTAATTTGCCAAATCAAATCGCATTTTAAGTTCTTATTTTGAGTTACGAGATTTACCTTTATAAGAACTCCTATTCTATTTCTTAATCTAATTTGACTCGATCTACTTTGTTAGTTCTTAATCCTGTACGATTAGATCGCCTTTACTGTGTCATAATATAGTACGATTAGACCTTTTCTTTCTTCTCAATATCGTACTATTACAATTTCTTCCTTAATCACTGTGCACGCATAATTAATAGGTCTCATTTCTCAGTTCTTTTTCTTATACGATTAGATAATCTCTTAAATATAAATCTTTAATGAATACCACCCGCTCTTGGTTCTTTTTAAATCTAATACGACTACTTCTCCTTTATTAGAAAATTCTCAATCTTCTTTGATTGTTGTATCTCCTTTTTCGACTCACAATATATTTCGATTAGTCGAATTTCCTAGTTCTCAATATCTTGCGATTACACTTCTTCCTTAGTTATTAAGCAAATATGGTTGCCTCCGTTCTCTTTCGAATGCGATTAGATCATTCATTTGATATAAATCTTTTGTGCACAGGTCCCACACAAGGTTCTCAATCTAGTATAACTAAGTCACGTATTAGGGTCTCATCATCCATTATTAGACATTCTCATCTTTTCAACCTGTATGTCGATTAGATCACCTTTCTAGTTTCTTAATTATCTCCCTGATATTTTATCATATGTTCCCCTTTATAGATTCATAACATAGACAGTTAGTCAATTTCTTGGCTCTCAATATCGAACGATCGCAACTTCTTCCTTACTCCTATAAAACAAGTTTGATCGACCTCATTTCTCTATTCTTTTGCAAATGCGATTAGATGAGATGTATTAGTTCTAAATCTTCAAGGAATATAGTCAGATATGGTCCAGCCGCAAGGTTCTTAATCCATTCTTATTAAAAAATATTTATGTTCTTACCTTGTGAAATTTGATCCCATATCTTTTCCAAATGTGCTATGATTGGAACTCCTCTCATATTTCATAATCTTACACGACAGATCTCGTTTCTTTGTTTTGAATTGCGTACGTTATGTCTCCTTTTGTTGTTCATTGTATAGTTCGATTAGTCGCATTTCTTAGTTCTCAATATTGTACGATTGTCACTTCTTCCTTTGTCATTGTACAGGGTGTAATTGACTTCATTTCTCAATTCTTTTTCAAATAAGGTTAGATAATCATCTTTTGTTCAAAGTCTTTTTCAATTTGAACTGATTCTTGGTTCTTAATCTAGCATAATTAAATCACATTTTACATTGTTATCATGAGCTATTTGAACTTATAATGTTTCTACATGTACTTTGTCGAGAACTCCTTTCTTGTTTCTTAATCTTATGCGACTTCATCCCAGTTATTAGTATTCAATCTTGTACGATTTGTCCCCTTTCTTAGTTCTCAATATCGTACGAGTACAACTCCTTCCACTGTGATTAAGCACGTATACTTGGCCTCATTTCTCACTTATTTCTTCAAAACCATCATATTATACTTTAGTTCTTATTCTTTTATGCATAGTTATCACTCGTGGTTCTTAATTTGGCCAAATCAAATCGCATTTTAAGTTCTTATCTTGAGTTACGAGATTTAATTTTATAAGAACTCCTGTTCTATTTCTTAATCTGATATGACTCGATCTACATTGTTAGTTCTTAATCCTGTACGATTAGATCGCCTTTACTGTGTCATAATATAGTACGATTAGACCCTTTCTTTCTTCTCAATATCGTACTATTACAATTTCTTCCTTAATCACTGTGCACGCATAATTAATAGGCCTCATTTCTCAGTTCTTTTTCTTATTCGAGTAGATAATGTCTTAATTATAAATCTTTAATGAATACCACCCGCTCTTGGTTCTTTTTAAATCTAATAGTACGACTACTTCCCCTTTATTAGTTCTCAATCATGTTTGATTGTTGTATCTGCTTTTCCGACTCACAATATATTACGATTAGTCGACTTTCCTAGTTCTCAATATCTTGCGATTACACTTCTTCCTTAGTTATTAAGCAAATATGGTTGCCACCGTTCTCTTTCGAATGCGATTAGATCATTCATTTGATATAAATCTTTTGTGCACAGGTTCCACACATGGTTCTCAATCTAGTCTAACTAATTCACGTATTAGGGGCTTATCGTCCGTTATTAGACATTCTCATCTTTTCAACTTGTATGTCGATTACATCACCTTTCTAGTTTCTTAATTATCTCCCTGATATTTTATCGGATGTTCTCCTTTTGCGATTCATAACATAGACCAGTTAGTCAATTTCTTGGTTCTCAATATCGAACGATCGCAACTTCTTCCTTACTCCTATAAAACAAGTTTGATCGACCTCATTTCTCTATTCTTTTGCAAATGCGATTAGATGAGATAATGTATTAGTTCTAAATCTTCAAGGAATAGGTCCAGCCGCAAGGTTCTTAATCCATTCTTATTAAAAACATCCGATGTAATATCAGGGAGATAATTAAGAAATCTTTTCCAAAGGCTGTCTCTTATACACATCTCATATTTCATAATCTTACACGACAGATCTCGTTTCTTTGTTTTGAATTGCGTACGTTATGTCTCCTTTTGTTGTTCATTGTATAGTTCGATTAGTCGCATTTCTTAGTTCTCAATATTGTACGATTGTCACTTCTTCCTTTATCATTGTACAGGGTGTAATTGACTTCATTTCTCAATTCTTTCTCAAATAAGGTTAGATAATCATCTTTTGTTCAAAGTCTTTTTTAATTTGAACTGATTCTTGGTTCTTAATCTAGCATAATTAAATCACATTTTACGTTGTTATCATGAGTTATTTGAACTTATAATGTTTCTACATGTACTTTGTCGAGAACTCCTTTCTTGTTTCTTAATCTTATGCGACTTATCATCCCAGTTATTAGTATTCAATCTTGTACGATTTGTCCCCTTTCTTAGTTCTCAATATCGTACGAGTACAACTCCTTCCACTGTGATTAAGCACGTATACTTGGCCTCATTTCTCACTTATTTCTTCAAAACCATCATATTATACTTTAGTTCTTATTCTTTTATGCATAGTTATCACTCGTGGTTCTTAATTTGGCCAAATCAAATCGCATTTTAAGTTCTTATCTTGAGTTACGAGATTTAATTTTATAAGAACTCCTGTTCTATTTCTTAATCTGATATGACCGATCTACATTGTTAGTTCTTAATCCTGTACGATTAGATCGCCTTTACTGTGTCACAATATAGTACGATTAGACCCTTTCTTTCTTCTCAATATCGTACTACAACAATTTCTTCCTTAATCACTGTGCACGCATAATTAATAGGCCTCATTTCTCAGTTCCTTTTCTTATACGATTAGATAATCTCTTAATTATAAATCTTTAATGAATACCACCCGCTTATATCTTGGTTCTTTTTAAATCTAATACGACTACTTCCCCTTTATTAGTTCTCAATCATGTTTGATTGTTGTATCTCCTTTTCCGACTCACAATATATTACGATTAGTCGACTTTCCTAGTTCTCAATTTCTTGCGATTACACTTCTTCCTTAGTTATTAAGCAAATATGGTTGCCTCCGTTCTCTTTCGAATGCGACTAGATCATTCATTTGATCTAAATCTTTTGTGCACAGGTTCCACACATGGTTCTCAATCTAGTCTAACTAATTCACGTATTAGGGGCTTATCGTCCGTTATTAGACATTCTCATCTTTTCAACTTGTATGTCGATTAGATCACCTTTCTAGTTTCTTAATTATCTCCCTGATATTTTATCATATGTTCTCCTTTTGCGATTCATAACATAGACCAGTTAGTCAATTTCTTGGTTCTCAATATCGAACGATCGCAACTTCTTCCTTACTCCTATAAAACAAGTTTGATCGACCTCATTTCTCTATTCTTTTTGCAAATGCGATTAGATGAGATGTATTAGTTCTAAATCTTCAAGGAATAGGTCCAGCGCATGGTTCTCAATCCATTCTCATTAAAACATATTTGTATTCTTACCTTGTGAAATTTGATCTCATATCTTTTTCAAATGTGCTATGATTGGAACTCCTCTCATATTTCATAATCTTACATGACAGATCTCCTTTCTTTGTTTTGAATTGCATACGTTATGTCTCCTTTTGTTGTTCATTGTATAGTTCGATTAGTCGCATTTCTTAGTTCTCAATATTGTGCGATTGTCACTTTTTCCTTTGTCATTGTACAGGGTGTAATTGGCTTCATTTCTCAGTTCTTTTTCAAATAAGGTTAGATAATCATCTTTTGTTCAAAGTCTTTTTCAATTTGAACTGATTCTTGGTTCTTAATCTAGCATAATTAAATCACATTTTACGTTGTTATCTTGAGTTATTAGACTTTCTCATGTTTTCAACGTGTATGTCGATTAGATTACCTTTCTAGATTTCTTAATTATCTCCCTGATATTTTATCATATCTTTCCATTTTGCGATTCATAACATAGACCAGTTAGTCAATTTCTTGGCTCTCAATATCGAACGATCCCAACTTCTTCCTTACTCCTAAAGCAAGTTTGATCGGCCTCATTTCTCTATTCATTTGCAAATGCTATTAGATGAGATGTACTAGTTCAAAATCTTCAGGGAATCGGTCCAGCCGCACGGTTGTAAATCCATTCTTATTAAAACATATTTATGTTCTTACCTTTTGAAATTTGATCTCATATCTTTTCCAAATGTGCTATGATTGGAACTGCTCTCATATTTCATAATCTTACACGACAGATCTCCTTTCTTTGTTCTGAATTGCATACGTTATGTCTCCTTTTGTTGTTCATTGTATAGTTCGATTAGTTGCATTTCTTAGTTCTCAATATTGTACGATTGTCACTTATTCCTTTGTCATTGTACAGGGTGTAATTGGCTTCATTTCTCAGGTCATTTTCAAAAAATAAGGTTAGATAATCATCTTTTGTTCGAAGTCTATTTCAATTTGAACTGATTCTTGGCCTTAATCTAGCATAATTAAATCACATTTTACGTTGTTATCATGAGCTATTAGAACTTATAATGTTTCTACATGTACTTTGTCGAGAACACCTTCTTGTTTCTTAATCTTATGCGACTTGATCCCAGTTATTAGTATTTAATCATGTACGATTTGTCCCCTTTCTTAGTTCTCAATATCGTACGAGTACAACTCCTTCCACTGTGATTAAGCACGTATACTTGCCCTCATTTCTCACTTATTTCTTCAAATCCAACATATTATACTTTAGTTCTTATTCTTTTATGCATAGTTATCACTCGTGGTTCTTAATTTGGCCAAATCAAATCGCATTTTAAGTTCTTATCTTGTTTTACGAGATTTAATTTTATAAGAACTCCTGTTCTATTTTCTTAATCTGATATGACTCGATCTACTTTGTTAGTTCTTAATCCTGTACGATTAGATAACCGCCTTTACTGTGTCATAATATAGTACGATTAGACCCTTTCTTTCTTCTCAATATCATACTATTACAATTTCTTCCTTAATCACTGTGCACGCATAATTAATAGGCCTCATTTCTCAGTTTTTTTTCTTATACGATTCGATAATCTCTTAATTATAAATTCTTAATGAATACCACCCGCTCTTGGTTCTTTTTAATCTAATACAACCACTTCTCCTTTATTAGTTCTCAATCTTATTTTGATTGTTGTATCTCCTTTTCCGATTCACAATATATTACGATTAGTCGACTTTCCTAGTTCTCAGTAACTTGCGATTACACTTCTTCCTTAGTTATTAAGTAAATATGGTTGCCTCCGTTCTCTTTCAAATGCGATTAGATCATTCATTTGATCTAAATCGTTTGTTCCCAGGTCCCACCCATGGTTCTCAATCTAGTATAACTAAGTCACGTATTATTGGCTTATCGTCCGTTATTAGACATTCTCATCTTTTCAACCTGTAAGTGTTCCTTAGATCACCTTTCTAGTTTCTTAATTATCTCCCTGATATTTTATCATATGTTCCCCTTTTGCGATTCATAACATAGAACAGTTAGTCAATTTCTTGGCCCTCAATATCGAACGACCACAACTTCTTCCTTACTCCTAAAGCAAGTTTGATCGGCCTCATTTCTTTATTCTTTTGCAAATGCTATTAGATGAGATGTATTAGTTCTAAATGTTCAAGATATAGGTCCAACAGCATGGTTCTTAATCCATTCTTATTATAACATATTTATGTTCTTACCTTGTGAAATTTGATATCATATCTTTTCCAAATGTGCTATGATTGGAACTCCTCGCATATTTCATATTCTTACACGACTAATCTCCTTTCTTTGTTCTGTGAATTGCATATGTTATGTCTCCTTTTGTTGTTCATTGTATAGCTCGATTAGTCGCATTTCTTAGTTCTCAATATTGTACGATTATCACTTCTTCCTTTGTCATTATACAAGGTGTAATTGGCCTCTTGATATTTCTCAGTTCTTTTTCAAATAAGGTTAGATAATCATCTTTTGTTCAAACTCTTTTTCAATTTGAACAGATTCTTGGTTCTTAATCTAGCATAATTAAATCACATTTTACGTTGTTATCATGAGTTATTAGAACTTATAATGTTTCTACATGTACTTTGTCGAGAACTCCTTCCTTGTTTCTTAATCTTATGCGACTTGATCCCAGTTATTATTATTTAATCTTGTACGAGACAGTCCCCTTTCTTAGTTCTCAATATCGTACGAGTATAACTCCTTCCACTGTGATTAAGCACGTATACTTGGCCTCATTTCACACTTATTTCTTCAAAACCGTCATATTATTCGTCAGTTCTTATTCTTTTATGCATAGTTATTACTCGTGGTTCTTAATTTGGCCAAATCAAATCGTATTTTAAGTTCTTATCTTGAGTTACGCGATTTAATTTTATAAGAACTACTGTTCAATTTCTTAATCTGATATAACTCGATCTACTTTGTAATAGTTCTTAATCCTGTACGATTAGATCGCCTTTACTGTGTCATAAAATAGTACGATTAGACCCTTTCTTTCTTCTCAATATCGTACTATTACAATTTATTCTTTAATCACGGTGCACGCATAATTAATAGGCCTCATTTCTCAGTTCTTTTTCTTATACGATTAGATAATCTCTTAATTATAAATCTTTAATGAATACCACCCGCTCTTGGTTCTTTTTATATCTAATACGACAACTTCTCCTTTATTAGTTCTCAATCATGTTTGATTGTTGTATCTCCTTTTCTGACTCACAATATATTATGATTAGTCGACTTTCCTAGTTCTCAATATCTTGCAATTACACTTCTTTCTTAGTTATTAAGCAAATATGGTTGCCTCCGTTCTCTTTCGAATGCGATTAGATCATTCCTTTGATCTAAATCGTTTGTGCACAGGTCCCACACATGGTTCTCAATCTAATCTAACTAAGTCACGTATTAGGGGCTTATCGTCCGTTATTAGATCACATTCTCATGTTTTCAACGTGTATGTCGATTAGATTACCTTTCTAGTTTCTTAATTATCTCCCTGATATTTTATCATATCTTTCCATTTTACGATTCATAACATAGACCAGTTAGTCAATTTCTTGGCTCTCAATATCAAACGATCGCAACTTCTTCCTTACTCCTAAAGCAAGTTTGATCGGCCTCATTTCTCTAAATTCATAACAAATGCTAAAAGATGAGATGTACTAGATTCTAAAATCTAGACATTAGAATAGGTCCAAGCCGCAAATGTCTGTGAATCCATTCTTATTAAAACATATGTATGACCTTACACATGTGGATGTGATCTAGAGATGCTGTCTCTTATACACATCTATGATATGCGAACAGATCATAGCACATTTCATAATCTGATAGATCTCCTTTCTTTGTTCTGAGTTGCGTACGGTATGTCTCCTTTTGTTCTTCATGTGTATAAGAGACAGTCGCATATACACATTAGAATCTCAATATTGAACAGATTGTCACTTCTTCCTTTGTCATGAATGTGCAGATAATTGGCTTCATTACTCAGTTCTTTTTCAAATAAGGTTAGATAATGAACTTTTGTTCAAAGTCTTTTTCAACTTGAACTGATTCTTGGTTCTTAATGTAGCATAATTAAATCACATTTTACGTCGTAATCATGAGCTATTAGAACTTATAATGTTTCTACATGTACTTTGTCGAGAACTCCTTTCTTGTTTTTCTTAATCTTATGCGACTTGATCCTAGTTATTATTATTTAATCTTGTACGATTTGTCCCCTTTCTTAGTTCTCAATAATAAAGTACAACTCCTTCCACTGTGATTAAACACGTATACTTGGCCTCATTTCTCACTTATTTCTTCAAAACCAACATATTTTATTTTAGTTCTTATTCTTTTATGCATAGTTATCACTCGTGGTTCTTAATTTGGCCAATATCAAATCGCATTTTAAGTTCTTATCTTGAGTTACGAGATTTAATTTTATAAGAACTCCTGTTCTATTTTCTTAATCTGTCATATGACTCGATCTACTTTGTTAGTTCTTATCTTGTACGATTAGATCGCCTTTACTGTGTCATAATATAGTACGATTAGACCTTTTCTTTCTTCTCAATATCGTACTATTACAATTTTTTCCTTAATCACTGTGCATGCATAATTAATAGGCCTCATTTCTCAGTTCTTTTTCTTATACGATTAGATAATCTCTTAATTATAAATCTTTAATGAATACCACCCGCTCTTGGTTCTTTTTAAATCTAATACGACTACTTCTCCTTTATTAGTTCTCAATCTTGTTTGATTGTTGTATCTCCTTTTCCGACTCACAATATATTACGATTAGTCGACTTTCCTAGTTCTCAATATCTTGCGATTACACTTCTTCCTTAGTTATTAAGCAAATATGGTTGCCTCCATTCTCTTTCGAATGCGATTAGATCATTCATTTGATCGAAATCTTTTGTGCACAGGTCCCACACATGGTTCTCAATCTAGTATAACTAAGTCACGTATTAGCTGGGCTTATTGTCCGTTAATAGACATTCTCATCTTTTCAACCTGTATGTCGATTAGATCACCTTTCTAGTTTCTTAATTATCTCCCTGATATTTTATCATATGTTTCCCTTTTGCGATTCATATCATACAACAGTTAGTCAATTTCTTGGCTCTCAATATTGAACGATAGCAACTTCTTCCTTACTCCTAAAGCAAGTTTGATCGGCCTCATTTCTCTATTCTTTTGCAAATGCTATTAGATGAGATGTATTAGTTCTAAATCTTCAAGGAATAGGTCCAGCTGCATGGTTCTTAATCCATTCTTATTAAAAACATATTCATGTTCTTACCTTGTGAAATTTGATCTCATATCTTTTCCAAATGTGCTATGATTGGAACTCCTCTCATATTTCATAATCTTACACGACAGATCTCCTTTAGGAAAAATTGCGTACGGTATGTCTCCTTTTGTTGTTCATTGTATAGTTCGATTAGTCGTATTTCTTAGTTCTCAATATTGTACGATATTGTCACTTCTTCCTTTGTCAATTTACAAGTGTAATTGGCTTCATTTCTCAGTTCTTTTTCAAATAAGGTTAGATAATCATCTTTTGTTCAAAGTCTTTTTCAATTTGAACTGATTCTTGGTTCTTAATCTAGCATAATTAAATCACATTTTACGTTGTTATCATGAGTTATTAGAACTTATAATGTTTCTACATGTACTTTGTCGAGAACTCCTTTCTTGTTTCTTAATCTTATGCGACTTGATCCCAGTTATTATTATTTAATCTTGTAAGATTTGTCCCCTTTCTTAGTTCTCAATATCGTACGAGTATAACTCCTTCCACTGTGATTAAGCACGTATACTTGGCCTCATTTCACAAGTATTTCTTCAAAACCGTCATATTATTCGTTAGTTCTTATTCTTTTATGCATAGTTATCACTCGTGGTTCTTAATTTGGCCAAATCAAATCGTATTTTAAGTTCTTATCTTGAGTTACGCGATTTACTTTTATAAGAACTTACTGTTCAATTTCTTAATCTGATATGACTCGTTCTACTTTTTAGTTCTTAATCCTGTACGATTAGATTGCCTTTACTGTGTCATAATATAGTACGATTAGAGCTTTTCTTTCTTCTCAATATCGTACTATTACAATTTCTTCCTTAATCACTATGCATGCATAATTAATAGGCCTCATTTCTCAGTTCTTTTTCTTATACGATTAGGTAATCTCTTAATTATAAATCTTTAATGAATACCACCCGCTCTTGGTTCTTTTTAAATATAATACGACTACTTCTCCTTTATTAGTTCTCAATCTTGTTTGATTGTTGTATCTCCTTTTCCGACTCACAATATATTACGGTTAGTCGACTTTCCTGGTTCTCAATATCTTGCGATTACACTTCTTCCTTAGTTATTAAGCAAATATGGTTGCCTCCGTTCACTTTCGAATGCGATTATATCATTTATTTGATCTAAAATATTTTGTGCACAGGTCCCACACATGGTTCTCAATCTAGTATAACTAGTGTTGATATTTTAGATCAAAGAAATGATATAATCGCAAGTCACGTATTAGGGGCTTATCGTCCGTTATTAGACATTCTCATCTTTTCAACCTGTATGTCGATTAGATCACCTTTCTAGTTCTTAATTATCTCCCTGATATTTTATCATATGTTCCCCTTTTGCGATTCATATAATAGAACAGTTAGTCAATTTCTTGGCTCTCAATATTGAACGATCGCAACTTCTTCCTTACTCCTAAAGCAAGTTTGATCGGCCTCATTTCTCTATTCTTTTGCAAATGCTATTAGATGAGATGCATTAGTTCTAAATCTTCAAGGAATAGGTCCAGCCGCATGGTTCTTAATCCATTCTTATTAAAACATATTTTTGTTCTTACCTTGTGAAATTTGATCTCATATCTTTTCCAAATGTGCTATTATTGGAACTTGTCACGCCCCAAAAACGGGACCGTAACACGCCGCGCTAATGGTACACCGGCCCAAAGAGCAAGGCACAAACGAACAGAGCAACAAACTTAACCGCAATGTAATAGAACCATCAATTGAACCATTTCTTAACTATAAAACCGAATATTTCATTTTACACAAAAAAATACGAATTACAAAATTCCTTCTTAGTACAAAAGATGCTACAACAAAAACAAAGTTCATCAATACAAAACCTATCTAATACACTACCCCTCTCCTACAAAAGAGAAGCTTGGAAGATTATGGAAGTCTAGAGAAGAGATTGACCTTAAATGCGAAAGCTATGAATGTGCTATTGTCGCACCCCCCCCACAACAAACATTTCCAAACACATCCAAAATTATATACCTAGGTCACCTATGAGCCAAAACAGTCATAAAATGCTTTCATATCAAAAGAGTTTGCAAACATATCAATTGATTAACATAAAATAGCTTGGTCCCGATTTCATATGTAATAGTTCCAAAACTTGGTAAAAGTGCAGTTCCAAACATCATACACATTCTAAAATCCATCCAAACATATTTTGAAAGTCGTTAAACAAAATACAAGTGAAAGAGGGTTAACCATGTATTCTATGTTACCCACCTATCAAATTATTTTCTGGCGAAAGGTAATGCAAACGCGATCGGCGGTAGGTGGCGTGGTACCTAAAACAGGTATAAGAGGACTCTCTAGATGAGATGTATAAGAGACAGAACGATGACTAGGGGCGAGAAAGCGATAGAAAACGACACCAACCTCTTTGGTAAAAATGACCTGAACACAAATTCCGACCTTATACACATCTAGATGTGTATAAGAGACAGTTAGTTAACCCCTCAACTAACTTCGTATTAGATTAAGATTAGGAGATAATAAGCTCTTTTAAAACCAAAACTTCGCCTCTCCCTAGGCTATAAGTAGGTTATCCTCCTGCCAACAAAATCCAATTCCAAGGTATTCAAGGGACCTTGGTTACAACCCAACTCAAAACAACATATTCTAACCAACCAATGCATAAACATAAGCATTCATAGCATAACACTCTAAGGCCACATATGGAAGACAAAACACCAACTCATAATCTTAAAATATGTAATCTAACTCCGTGGAAAGTTGTTAAAAATCAACCCCAATCACTTGCCAAACTCCAAAACACTAAAAACAACCCATAACATACATAAATCATAACATATAAGGCTGCAAAGAGGGTTTTTTTTTCAGCCATAAAGAATCTTACAAAACTTGAAATTAAAGCTTGGATCATAAAGCCCATAAGCCATAAAGTGCTAAAATACATAAAATCTTACCTTCCAAGTGATTTATACTTGATATCCAAGAAAATTTTGGGGGAAAATGGGGAAGAGAAGTTTCGGCCAGCAGCTA
This sequence comes from Cinchona pubescens, assembly GCA_025175665.1. Taxonomy (NCBI): domain Eukaryota; kingdom Viridiplantae; phylum Streptophyta; class Magnoliopsida; order Gentianales; family Rubiaceae; genus Cinchona; species Cinchona pubescens. The sequence goes on along the minus strand of JANKKI010000412.1, from coordinate 40,719 downwards.
GGAGAAATGAGGAAGAAACAAAGCAAGAAGAAGACTAAAAAGATTCCAAGGTTGACCCAAATAGTTCCCCATTTGACCAAATAGTCTCCAAGTTGACTATTTAACCCAAAAACTAATTTTTGCTACTAAATTAACACTTTTTTTTTTTTGAATAATTCAGCCATGTCTAACATCACACACCAAAATGCACTAATTACAGGAGTCTCTTATCATAGTAGATGTGTATAAGAGACAGGTACAATGACAAAGGAATAAGTGAAGTACTTAATACTACAAATAATATGAAAAACATTTTAAAGATGTTAAAAAAAATCAAAGAACAAGGCTAGTAAAATACTGGGTTTCACAGAACTCATATCTTTTCCAAATGTGCTATGATTGGAACTCCTCTCATATTTCATAATCTTACACGACAGATCTACTTTTTTTTTCTGAATTCTGTACGATATGTCTCCTTTTGTTGTTCATTGTATAGTTCGATTAGTCGCATTACTTAGTTCTCAATATTGTACGATTGTCACTTGTTCCTTTGTCATTGTACTGGGTGTAATTGGCTTCATTTCTCAGTTCTTTTTCAAATAAGGTCAGATAATCAACTTTTGTTCAAAGTCTTTTTCAATTTGAACTGATTCTTGGTTCTTAATCTAGCATAATTAAACCACAATTTACGTTGTTATCATGAGTTATTAGAACTTTTAATGTTTCTACATGTACTTTGTCGAGAAGTTTCTTTCTTGTTTCTTAATCTTGTGCGACTTGATCCCAGTTACTAGTATTTAATCTTGTACGATTTGTCCCCTTTCATTGTTCTCAAAGTAGATCGAGTACATATCATATTAAGAAATAGAACAAGCACGTATACTTGGCCTCATTTCTCACGTATTTCTTCAAAACCATCATATTATACTTTAGTTCTTATTCTTTTATGCATAGTTATCACTCGTGGTTCTTAATTTGGCCAAATCAAATGGCATTTTAAGTTCTTATCCTGAGTTACGAGATTTAATTTTATAAGAACTCTTGTTCTATTTCTTAATATGATATGACTCGATCTACTTTGTTTGTTCTTAATCCTGTACGATTAGATCTCCTTTACTGTGTCATAATGTTGTACGATTAGACCCTTTCTTTCTTCTCAGTATCGTACTATTACAATTTATTACTTAATCATTGTGCAGGCATAATTAATAGGCCTCATTTCTCAGTTCGTTTTCTTATACGATTAGATAATCTCTAATCAATTATAAATCTTAAATGAATACGGCCCGCTCTTGGTTCTTTTTAAATCTCATCCCACTACTTCTCCTTTATTAGTGCTCAATCTTGTTTGATTATATCTCCTTTTACGACTCACAATACATTACGATTAGTCGACTTTCTTAGTTCTCAATATCCTACGATTACACTTCTTCCTTAGTTATTAAGCTAATATAGTTGCCTCCGTTCTCTTTCGAATGCGATTAGATCATTCATTTGATCTAAATCTTTTGTGCACAGGTCCCACACATGGTTCTCAATCTAGTCTAACTAAGTCACGTATTAGGGGCTTATCATCCGTTATTAGATATTCTCATCTTTTCAACCTGTATGTCGATTAGATCACCTTTCTAGTTTCTTAATTATCTCCCTGATATTTTATCATATGTTCCCCTTTTGCGATTCATAACATAGAACAGTTAGTCAATTTCTTGGCCCTCAATATCGAACGACCACAACTTCTTCCGTACTCCTAAAGCAAGTTATAAAAGAATAGTGATCGGCCTCATTTCTCTATTCTTTTGCAAATGCTATTAGATGAGATGTATTAGTTCTAAATGTTCAAGATATAGGTCCAACAGCATGGTTCTTAATCCATTCTTATTATAACATATTTATGTTCTTACCTTGTGAAATTTGATCTCATATCTTTTCCAAATGTGCTATGATTGGAACTCCTCTCATATTTCATAATCTTACACGACTAATCTCCTTTCTTTGTTCTGTGAATTGCATATGTTATGTCTCCTTTTGTTGTTCATTGTATAGCTCGATTAGTCGCATTTCTTAGTTCTCAATATTGTACGATTATCACTTCTTCCTTTGTCATTATACAAGGTGTAATTGGCTTCATATTTCTCAGTTCTTTTTCAAATAAGGTTAGATAATCATCTTTTGTTCAAACTCTTTTTCAATTTGAACTGATTCTTGGTTCTTAATCTAGCATAATTAAATCACATTTTACGCTGTTATCATGAGCTATTAGAACTTATAATGATTTCTACATGTACTTTGTCGAGAACTCCCTTCTTGTTTCTTAATCTTATGTGACTTGATCCCAGTTATTAGTATTTAATCTTGTACGATTTGTCCCCTTTCTTAGTTCTCAATATCGAGTACAGATCCTTCCACTGTGATTAAACACGTATACTTGGCCTCATTTCTCACTTATTTCTTCAAAACCATCATATTATATTTTAGTTCTTATTCTTTTATGCATAGTTATCACTCGTGGTTCTTAATTTGGCCAAATCAAATCGCATTTTAAGTTCTTATCTTGAGTTACGAGATTTAATTTTATAAGAACTCCTGTTCTATTTCTTAATCTGATATGACTCGATCTACTTTGTTAGTTCTTATCCTGTACGATTAGATCGCCTTTACTGTGTCATAAAATAGTACGATTAGACCTTTTCTTTCTTCTCAATATCGTACTATTACAATTTCTTCCTTAATCACTGTGCATGCATAATTAATAGGCCTCATTTCTCAGTTCTTTTTCTTATACGATTAGATAATCTCTTAATTATAAATCTTTAATGAATACCACCCGCTCTTGGTTCTTTTTAAATCTAATACGACTACTTCTCCTTTATTAGTTCTCAATCTTGTTTGATTGTTGTATCTCCTTTTCCGACTCACAATATATTACGATTAGTCGACTTTCCTAGTTCTCAATATCTTGCGATTACACTTCTTCCTTAGTTATTAAGCAAATATGGTTGCCTCCGTTCTCTTTCGAATGCGATTAGATCATTCATTTGATCTAAATCTTTTGTGCACAGGTCCCACACATGGTTCTCAATCTAGTATAACTAAGTCACGTATTAGGGGCTTATCGTCCGTTATTAGACATTCTCATCTTTTCAACCTGTATGTCGATTAGATCACCTTTCTAGTTTCTTAATTATCTCCCTGATATTTTATCATATGTTCCCCTTTTGCGATTCATAACATAGAACAGTTAGTCAATTTCTTGGCTCTCAATATCGAACGATCGATTGCTCATATCTTTTCCAAATGTGCTATGATTGGAACTCCTCGCATATTTCATATTCTTACACGACTAATCTCCTTTCTTTGTTCTGAATTGCGTACGGTATGTCTCCTTTTGTTGTTCATTGTGTAGTTCGATTAGTCGTATTTCTTAGTTCTCAATATTGTACGATTGTCACTTCTTCCTTTGTCAATTTACAAGGTGTAATTGGCTTCATTTCTCAGTTCTTTTTCAAATAAGGTTAGATAATCATCTTTTGTTCAAAGTCTTTTTCAATTTGAACTGATTCTTGGTTCTTAATCTAGCATAATTAAATCACATTTTACGTTGTTATAAGATTTACATCATGAGTTATTAGAACTTATAATGTTTCTACATGTACTTTGTCGAGAACTCCTTTCTTGTTTCTTAATCTTATGCGACTTGATTCCAGTTATTAGTATTTAATCTTGTACGATTTGTCCCCTTTCTTAGTTCTCAATATCGTACGAGTACAACTCCTTCCACTGTGATTAAGCACATATACTTGGCCTCATTTCACACTTATTTCTTCAAAACCGTCATATTATTCGTTAGTTCTTATTCTTTTATGCATAGTTATCACTCGTGGTTCTTAATTTGGCCAAATCAAATCGCATTTTAAGTTCTTTTCTTGAGTTACGCGATTTAATTTTATAAGAACTCCTGTTCAATTTCTTAATCTGATATGGCTCGATCTACTTTGTTACTTCTTAATCCTGTACGATTAGATTGCCTTTACTGTGTCTTAAAATAATACGATTAGACCCTTTCTTTCTTCTCAATATCGTACTATTACAATTTATTCCTTAATCACGGTGCACGCATAATTAAGAAGGGATAGGCCTCATTTCTCAGTTCTTTTTCTTATACGATTAGATAATCTTATCTTTTCAACATGTATGTTGATTAGATCACCTTTCTAGTTTCTTACTTATCTCCCTAATATTTTATCATGCTTTCTCCTGTTGCGATTCATAACATAGAACAGCTAGTCAATTTCTTGGCTCTCAATATCAAACGATGGCAACTTCTTCCTTACTCATAAAGCAAGTTTGATCGGCCTCATTTCTCTATTCTTTTGCAAATGCTATTAGATGATGTATTAGCTCTAAATTTTCGAGGAATAGGTCCAGCGCATGGTTCTTAATCCATTCTTATTAAAACATATTTATGTTCTTACGTTGTGAAATTTGATCTCATATCTTTTCCAAATTTTCTATGATTGGAACTCCTCTCATATTTCATAATCTTACACGACTAATCTCCTTTCTTTGTTCTGTTAATTGCATATGTTGTGTCTCCTTTTGTTGTTCATTGTATAGCTGGATTAGTCGCATTTCTGTAAATCTCAATATTGTACAGATTATCGCTTCTCTTATACACATCTACATGTGTAATTGAGCTTCATATTTGGCCAATCTTTTTCAAATCAGGTGAGATAATCATCTTTTGTTCATAGTCTTTTTCAATTGGAACTGAGAAATTGGTTCTTAATCTTGCATGTCTTAGTATCACATTTTACGTTGTTATCACAGGAGTTATTAGAACTTATTATGTTTCTACATGTACTTTGTTGAGAACTCCTTTCTTGTTTCTTAATCTTATGCAACTTGATCCCAGTTATTAGTATTTAATCTTGTACGATTTGTCCCCTTTCTTAGTTCTCAATATCGTACGAGTACAACTCCTTCCACTATGATTAAGCACGTATACTTGGCCTCATTTTTTCAATTATTTCTTCAAAACCATCATATTATATTTTAGTTCTTATTCTTTTATGCATTTTTATCACTCATGGTTCTTAATTAGGACAAATCAAATCGCATTTTAAGTTCTTATCTTGAGTTATGGAGATTTAATTTTATAAGAACTCCAGTTCTATTCCTTAATCTGATATGACTCGATCTACTTTGTTAGTTTTTAATCCTGTACGATTGGATCTCCTTTACTGTGTCAGAATATATTACGATTAGACCTTTTCTTTCTTCTCAATATCATACTATTACAATTTCTTCCTTAATCATTGTGCAGGCATAATTAATAGGCCTCATTTCTCAGTTCTTTTTCTTATACGATTAGATAATCTCTTAATTATAAATCTTTAATGAATACGACCCGCTCTTGGTTCTTTTTAAATCTAATACGACTACTTCTCCTTTATTAGTTCTCAATCTTGTTTGATTGTAATTCCTTTTGAACAAGGAAGGAACTGGGTTACGATCAATCGATGTGTCTTTGAGCCAAGATCACTTCTTCCTTAGTTATTAAGCTAATATTGTTGCCTCCGTTCTCTTTCGAATGCGATTAGATCATTCATTTGATCTAAATCTTTTGTGCACAGGTCCCACACATGGTTCTCAATCTAGTCTAACTAAGTCACGTATTAGGGGCTTATCATCCGTTATTAGATATTCTTATCTTTTCAACATGTATGTCGAATAGATCACCTTTCTAGTTTCTTAATTATCTCCCAAATATTTTATCATGTGTTCTCCTTTTGCGATTCATAACATAGAACAGTTAGTCAATTTCTTGGCTCTCAATATCGAACGATCGCAACTTCTTCCTTACTCTAAAGCAAGTTTGATCGGCCTCATTTCTCTATTCTTTTGCAAATGCTATTAGATGATGTATTAGTTCTAAATCTTCAAGGAATAGGTCCAGTGCATGGTTCTTAATCCATTCTTATTAAAACATATTTATGTTCTTACCTTGTGAAATTTGATCTCATATCTTTTCCAAATGTGCTATGATTGGAACTCCTCTCACATTTCATAATCTTACACGATTAACTCCTTTCTTTGTTCTGTGAATTGCATATGTTAGGTCTCCTTTTGTTGTTCATTGTATAGCTCGATTAGTCGTGTTTCTTAGTTTTCAATATTGTACGATTGTGACTTCTTCCTTTGTCATTGTACAGGGTGTAATTGGCTTCATTTCTCAGTTCTTTTTCAAATAAGGTTAGATAATCATCTTTTGTTCAAAGTCTTTTTAAATTTGAACTCATTCTTGGTTCTTAGTACTTATAATGATGTTTCTACATGTACTTTGTCGAGAACTCCTTTCTTGTTTCTTAATCTTGTAGGACATGATCCCAGCTATTTGTATTTAATCTTGTACGGTTTGTCCCCTTCCTTAGTTCTCAATATCGTACGAGTACAACTCCTTCCACTGTGATTAAGCACATATACTTGGCCTCATTTCTCACTTATTTCTTCAAAACCATCATATTATACTTTAGTTCTTATTCTTTTATGCATAGTTATCACTCGTGGTTCTTAATTTGGCCAAATCAAATCGCATTTTAAGTTCTTATCTTGAGTTACGAGATTTAATTTTATAAGAACTCCTGTTCTATTTCTTGAATCTGATATGACTCGATCTACTTTGTTAGCATTTTTGACGATTAGATCGCCCTTTCGTGTCATAATATCGTACTATTACAATTAGATACAAATCAGACAGCATGTATAATTAATAGGCATCATTTCTCAGTTCTTTTCTTAAACGATTAGATTGTCTCTTATGATTTAGATCTTTAATGAATTGAACCCGCTCTATAGTTCTTTTTAAATCTAATACGACTACTTCTCCTTTATTAGTTCTCAATCTTGTTTGATTGTTGTATCTCCTTTTCCGACTCACAATATATTACGATTAGTCGACTTTCCTAGTTCTCAATATCTTGCGATTACACTTCTTCCTTAGTTATTAAGCAAATATGGTTGCCTCCGTTCTCTTTCGAATGCGATTAGATCATTCATTCGATATTGATCTTTTGTGAAATTAAATGGTTCTCAATTAGTCTAATAAGTAACGTATTAGGGGATTATCGTCCTTTATTAGACATTCTCATCTTTTCAACCTGTATGTTGATTAGATCAACTTTCTATTTTCTTAATTATCTCCCTAATATTTTATCATTTATTCTTCTTTTACGATTCATATAATAGAACAGTTAGTCAATTTCTTGGCTATCAATATCGAACGATCGCAACTTCTTCCTTACTCCTAAAGCAAGTTTGATCGGCCTCATTTCTCTATTGTTTTGCAAATGCTATTAGGTGTAATGTAGAAGTTGCGATCGTTCAAGATTAGGTCCAGCCGCATGGTTCTTAATCCATTCTTATTAAAACATATTTATGTGTATACCTTATTTGAAAAAGAAATGTCATATCTTTTCCAATTGTGCTATGATTGGAACTCCTCTCATATTTCATATGTATAAGAGACAGATAAGATCTCCTTTCTTTGTTCTGAATTGTGTATGTTATGTCTCCTTTTGTTGTTCAAGAGACATAGCTCGATTAATCGAAGCCAATCTTAGTTCTCAATATTGTACGATTGTCACTTCTTCCTTTGTCATTTATTTAACAGGTGTAATTGGCTTCATTTCTCAGTTCTTTTTCAAATAAGGTTAGATAATCATCTTTTGTTCAAAGTCTTTTTCAATTTGAACTGATTCTTGGTTCTTAATCTAGCATAATTAAATCACATTTTACGTTGTTATCATGAGTTATTAGAACTTATAATGTTTCTACATGTACTTTGTCGAGAAGTTCTTTCTTGTTTCTTAATCTTATGCGACTTGATCCCAATTATTAGTATTTAATCTTGTACGATTTGTCCCCTTTCTTAGTTCTCAATATCGTACGAGTACAACTCCTTCCACTATGATTAAGATTAAGAAACTTGGCCTCATATCTCACTTATTTCTTCAAAACATCTCATATTAGCATTTAGTTCTTATTCAACTATGCATAAGAGACAGAAAAAGTTCTTATATCATCTAAATCAAATAAGAGACAGGTTCTTACTTGACAAACGAGATTTAATTTTATAAGAACTCCTGTTCTATTTCTTAATCTGATAAAATTAAATCTACATTGTTAAGAAATCTGATTTATTAGATCGCCTTTATTGTGTCATAATATAGTACGATTAGACCCTTTCTTTCTTCTCAATATCGTACTATTACAATTTCTTCCTTAATCACAATGCACGCATAAATAATAGGCCTCATTTCTCAGTTCTTTTTCTTATACGATTAGATAATCTCTTAATTATAAATCTTTAATGAATACGACCCGCTCTTGGTTCTTTTTAAATCTAATACGACTACTTCTCCTTTATTAGTTCTCAATCTTGTTTGATTGTTGTATCTCCTTTTTGACTCACAATATATTACGATTAGTCGACTTTCCTAGTTCTCAATATCTTGCGATTACACTTCTTCCTTAGTTATTAAGCAAATATGGTTGCCTCCGTTATTTTTCGAATGCGAAGATCATGAAATATGAAATCTTTTGTGCTGTGTCCCCACATGGCTTATCATCGTTATTAGATATTCTTATCTTTTCAACATTTATGTCGATTTGATCACCTTTCTAGTTTCTTAATTCATCTCCTAATATTTTAACATGTGTTCTTCTTTTGAGATTCATAACATAGAACAGTTAGTCAATTTCTTGGCTGTCAATACCGAACGATCGCAACTTCTTCCTTATTTCTCTATTCTTCTCAATATCGTACTATTACAATTTCTTCCTTAATCATTGTGCAGGCATAATTAGTTGGCCTCATTTCTCAGTTCTTTTTCTTATAGATTAGATTATCTCTTAATTATAAATCATTAATGAATACGACCCGCTCTTGGTTCTTTTTAAATGTAATACCACTACTTCTCCTTTATTAGTTCTCAATCTTTTTTGATTGTATCTTCTTTTGCGACTCACAACATATTACGATTAGTCGTCTTTCTTAGTTCTAAATATCTTACGATTACAGTTCTTTCTTAGTTATTAAGCTAATATAGTTGCCGCCGTTCTCTTTCGAATGCGATTAGATCATTCATTTGATCTAAATCTTTTCGTGTGCACAGGTCCCGCACATGGTTCTCAATCTAGTCTAACGAAGTCACGTATTAGGGGCTTATCATCCGTTATTAGATATTCTTATCTTTTCAACATGTGTGTTGAATAGATCACCTTTCTAGTTTCTTAATTATCTCCCAAATATTATATCATTTGTTCTCCTTTTGCGATATAAAACATAGAACAGTTAGTCAATTTCTTGGCTCTCAATATCGAACGATCGCAACTTCTTCCTTACTCCTAAAGCTAGTATGATCGGCCTCATTTCTCTATTCTATTGCAAATGCTTTTAGATGATGTATTAGTTCTAAATTTTCAAGGAATAGATCCGGCGCATGGTTCTTAATCAATTCTTATTAAAACATATTTATGTTCTTACCTTGTGAAATTTGATCTCATATCTTTTCCAAATGTGCTATGATTGGAACTCCCCTCATATTTCATAATCTTACACGATTAATCTCCTTCTTTGTTCTCTGAATTGCATATGTTATGTCTCTTTTTGTTGTTCATTGTATAGCTCGATTAGTCGCATTTCTTAGTTCTCAATATTGTACGATTATCATTTCTTCCTTTGTCATTATACAAGGTGTAATTGGCTTCATTTCTCAGTTCTTTTTCAAATAAGGTTAGATAATCATATTTTGTTCAAACACTTTTTCAATTTGAATTGATTCTTGGTTCTTAATCTAGCATAATTAAATCACATTTTACGTTGTTATAATGAGTTATTAGAACTTATTATGTTTCTACATGTACTTCGTTGAGAACTCCTTTCATGTTTCTTAATCTTGAGTTACGAGATTTAATTTTATAAGAACTCCTGTTCTAATTCTTAATCTGATAAACTCGAAATGATTTGTTAGATTATTAAATACGAAGGAAGAAATTATAATGTAGATAATATAGTCCGATTAGACCCTTTCTTTCTTCTCAATATCGTACTATTACAATTTCTTCCTTAATCATTGTGCAGGCATAATTAATAGGCCTCATTTCTCATTTCTTTTTTTGACCTCTTATAAGATTAGATAATCTATTAATTATAAATCTTTAATGAATACGACCCGCCCTTGGTTCTTTTTAAATCTAATACGATTACTTCTCCTTTATTAGTTCTCAATCTTGTTTGATTGTTGTATCTCCTTTTGAGACTCACAATATATTACGATTAGTCGAGAAAGCTTAGTTCTCAATATCTTACGATTACACTTCTTCCTTAGTTATTAAGCAAATATAGTTGCCTCCGTTCTCTTTCGAATAATAATTAGATCATTCATTTGATCTAAATCTTTTTTGTGCACAGGCCCCACACATGGTTCTCAATCTAGTCTAACAAAGTCACGTATTAGGGGCTTATCAACCGTAATTAGATATTCTTATCTTTTCAACATGTATGTCGATTAGATCACCTTTCAAATTTTTTACTTCGGAATAAGAAATTATCATGTGTTGTTCTCCTTTTAAATTCATAACATAAGAACAGAAGTCAATTTCTTGGCTCACAATATCGAACGATGGCTTAACTTCTTCCTTACTCGTAAAGCAAGTTTGATCGGCCTCATTTCTCTATTCTTTTGCAAATTCTATTAGATGACGTATTAGCTCTAAATCTTCAAAGAATAGCTCCAGCGCATGGTTCTTAATCCATTCTTATTAAAACATATTTAAGTTCTTACCTTGTGAAATTTGATCTCATTTCTTTCCAAATGTGCTATGATTGGAACTCCTCCCATATTTCATAATAAGATACACTAATTATACACGAATTATAATGATTCTGTGAATTGTATATGTCACATCCTTTTGTTGTTCAAAACCATCATATTATATTTTAGTTCTTATTCTTTTATGCATAGTTATCACTCATGGTTCTTAATTTGGCCAAATCAAATCGCATTTTAAGTTCTTGTCTTGAGTTACGAGATTTACTTTTATAAGAACTCCTGTTCTATTTCTTAATCTGATATGACTCGATCTACTTTGTTTGTTCTTAATCCTGTACGATTAGATCTCCTTTACTGTGTCATAAGTTCTAACGTATATAGTACGATTAGACCCTTTCTTTCTTCTCAATATCGTACTATTACAATTTCTTCCTTAATCATTGTGCAACAATAATTAATAGGCCTCATTTCTCAGTTCTTTTTCTTATAAGATTAGAAATCTCTTAATTATAAATCTTTAATGAATACGACCCGCTCTTGGTTCTTTTTAAATCTAATACGACTACTTCTCCTTTACAGTTCTCAATCTTAAGAAATTGTTGTATCTCCTTTTGCGAATCACAATATATTACGATTAGTCGACTTTCTTAGTTCTCAATATCTTACGATTACACTTCTTCCTTAGTTATTAAGCAAATATATACACCTTCGATCTCTTTCGAATGCGATTAGATCATTCATTTGATCTAAATCGAACAGTCTTAATTATCTCCCTAATATTTTATCATGTGTTGTTCTCCTTCTGTGATTCATAACATAGAACAGTTAGTCAATTTCTTGGCTCTCAATATCGAACGATCGCAACTTCTTCCTTACTCGTAAAGCAAGTTTGATCGGCCTCATTTCTCTATTCTTTTGCAAATGCTATTAGATGATGTATTAGTTCTAAATCTTCAAGGAATAGGTCCAGCGCATGGTTCTTAATCCATTCTTATTAAAACATATTTATGTTCTTACCTTGTGAAATTTGATCTCATATCTTTTCCAAATGTGCTATGATTGGAACTCCTCTCATATTTCATAATCTTACACGACTAATCTCCTTTCTTTGTTCTGTGAATTGCGTATGTTATGTCTCCTTTTGTTGTTCATTGTATAGCTCGATTAGTCGCATTTCTTAGTTCTCAATATTGTACGATTATCACTTCTTCCTTTGTCATTATACAAGGTGTAATTGGCTTCATTTCTCAGTTCTTTTTCAATAAATAATAAAGGTTAGATAATCATCTTTTGTTCAAAGAACATGAGAAATTTGAACTGATTCTTGGTTCTTAATCTAGCATAATTATTCACATTTTACGTGTAAGCACATGAGTTATTAGAACTTAATATTGTACGATTTGTGCCCTTTCTTACTTATCAATATCGTACGAGTACAACTCCTTCCACTGTGATTAAGCACGTATACTTGGCCTCATTTCTCACTTATTTCTTCAAAACCATCATATTATATTTTAGTTCTTATTCTTTTATGCATAGTTATCACTCATGGTTCTTAATTTGGCCAAATCAAATCGCATTTTAAGTTCTTATCTTGAGTTAATGATGCCGAATACTTGCTTTACGAGTAAGGAAATCGTTCTGTGCCTAATCATTGTGCAGGCATAATTAATAGGCCTCATTTCTCTGTTCTTTTTCTTATACGATTAGATAATCTCTTAATTATAAATCTTTAATGAATACGACCCGCTCTTGGTTCTTTTTAAATCTAATACGACTACTTCTCCTTTATTAGTTCTCAATCTTGTTTGATTGTATCTCCTTTTGTGACTCACAATATATTACGATTAGTCGACTTTCTTAGTTCTCAATATCTTACGATTACACTTCTTCCTTAGTTATTAAGCAAATATAGTTGCCTCCGTTCTCTTTCGAATGCGATTAGATCATTCATTTGATCTAAATCCTTTGTGCACAGGTCCCACACATGGTTCTCAATCTAGTCTAACTAAGTCACGTATTAGGGGCTTATCATCCGTTATTAGATATTCTTATCTTTTCAACATGTATGTCGATTAGATCACCTTTCTAGTTTCTTAATTATCTCCCTAATATTTTATCATGTGTTCTCCTTTTGCGATTCATAACAGTAGAACAGCTAGTCAATTTCTTGGCTCTCAATATCGAACGATCGCAACTTCTTCCTTACTCGTAAAGCAAGTTTGATCGGCCTCATTTCTCTATTCTTTTGCAAATGCTATTAGATGATGTATTAGTTCTAAATCTTCAAGGAATAGGTCCAGCTCATGGTTCTTAATCCATTCTTATTAAAACATATTTATGTTCTTACCTTGTGAAATTTGATCTCATATCTTTTCCAAATGTGCTATGATTGGAACTCCTCTCATATTTCATAATCTTACACGACTAATCTCCTTTCTTTGTTCTGTGAATTGCATATGTTATGTCTCCTTTTGTTGTTCATTGTATAGCTCGATTAGTCGCATTTCTTAGTTCTCAATATTGTACGATTATCACTTCTTCCTTTGTCATTATACAAGGTGTAATTGGCTTCATTTCTCAGTTCTTTTCAAATAAGGTTAGATAATCATCTTTTGTTCAAACTCTTTTTCAATTTGAACTGATTCTTAATTCTTGAAAAATTAATGGTTCTTAATCTAGCATAATTAAATCACATTTTACGTTGTTATCATGAGTTATTAGAACTTATTATGTTTCTACATGTACTTTGTTGAGAACTCCTTTCTTGTTTCTTAATCTTATGAAAGGGTGATCGTACAGGTACATTTAATCTTGTACGATTTGTCCCCTTTCTTAGTTCTCAATATCGTACGAGTACAACTCCTTCCACTATGATTAAGCACGTATACTTGGCCTCATTTCTCACTTATTTCTTCAAAACCATCATATTATATTTTAGTTCTTATTCTTTTATGCATAGTTATCACTCATGGTTCTTAATTTGGCCAAATCAAATCGCATTTTAAGTTCTTATCTTGAGTTACGAGATTTAATTTTATAAGAACTCCTGTTCTATTTCTTAATCTGATATGACTAGATCTACTTTGTTAGTTCTTAATCCGATTAGATCTCCTTTACTGTGTCATAATATAGTACGATTAGACCCTTTCTTTCTTCTCAATATCGTACTATTACAATTTCTTCCTTAATCATTGTGCAGGCATAATTAATAGGCCTCATTTCTCAGTTCTTTTTCTTATACGATTAGATAATCTCTTAATTATAAATCTTTAATGAATACGACCCACTCTTGGTTCTTTTTAAATCTAATACGACTACTTCTCCTTTATTAGTTCTCAATCTTGTTTGATTGTATCTCCTTTTGCGACTCACAATATATTACGATTAGTCGACTTTCTTAGTTCTCAATATCTTACGATTACACTTCTTCCTTAGTTATTGAGCAAATATAGTTGCCTATAGTTCTCTTTCGAATGCGATTAGATCATTCATTTGATCTAAATCTTTTGTGCACAGGTCCCACACATGGTTCTCAATCTAGTCTAACTAAGTCACGTATTAGGGGTTTATCATCCGTTATTAGATATTCTTATCTTTTCAACATGTATGTCGATTAGATCACCTTTCTAGTTTCTTAATTATCTCCCTAATATTTTATCATGTGTGTAAGTGTTCTCCTTTTGCGATTCATAACATAGAACAGCTAGTCAATTTCTTGGCTCTCAATATCGAACGATCGCAACTTCTTCCTTACTCGTAAAGCAAGTTTGATCGGCCTCATTTCTCTATTCTTTTGCAAATGCTATTAGATGATGTATTAGTTCTAAATCTTCAAAGAATAGGTCCAGCGCATGGTTCTTAATCCATTCTTATTAAAACATATTTATGTTCTTACCTTGTGAAATTTGATCTCATATCTTTTCCAAATGTGCTATAGATAATCATAGCATATTTCAGAATCTATAAAGGTGATCAAAAAATGAGACATTAGATTTTAAAAGAACCAAGAAAGGCAAATCATATTCATTAAATAGCTGTCTCTTACAGGCATCTTAGTCGCATAAGATAAGAAACGAGACAATCTTCTTCCTTTGTCATTATACAAGGTGTAATTGGCTTCATTTCTCAGTTCTTTTTCAAATAAGGACAGATAATCATCTTTTGTTCAAAGTCTTTTTCAAAGAAATTTGAACTGATTCTTGGTTCTTAATCTAGCATAATTAAATCACATTTTATGTTGTTATCATGAGTTATTAGAACTTATTATGTTTCTAAGAATCGTACTTTGTTGAGAACTCCTTTCTTGTTTCTTACATCTTATGCGACTTGATCCCAGTTAAAGTAGAAGTTGAGTCGTACGATTTGAACCCTTTCTTAGTTCTCAATATCGTAAGAGTACAACTCCTTCCACTGTGATTAAGCACGTATACTTGGCCTCATTTCTCACTTATTTCTTCAAAACCATCATATTATACTTTAGTTCTTATTCTTTTATGCATAGTTATCACTCGTGGTTCTTAATTTGGCCAAATCAAATCGCATTTTAAGTTCTTATCTTGAGTTACGAGATTTAATTTTATAAGAACTCCTGTTCTATTTCTTAATATGATATGACTCGATCTACTTTGTTAGTTCTTAATCCTGTACGATTAGATCTCCTTTACTGTGTCATAATATAGTACGATTAGACAATCCTTTCTTTCTTCTCAATATCGTACTATTACAATTTCTTCCTTAATCATTGTGCAGGCATAATTAATAGGCCTCATTTCTCAGTTCTTTTTCTTATACGATTAGATAATCTCTTAATTATAAATCTTTAATGAATACGACCCGCTCTTGGTTCTTTTTAAATCTAATACGACTACTTCTCCTTTATTAGTTCTCAATCTTGTTTGATTGTTGTATCTCCTTTTGCGACTCACAATATATTACGATTAGTCGACTTTCTTAGTTCTCAATATCTTACGATTACACTTCTTCCTTAGTTATTGAGCTAATATAGTTGCCTCCGTTCTCTTTCGAATGCGATTAGATCATTCATTTGATCTAAATCTTTTGTGCAATCCCACACATGGTTCTCAATCTAGTCTAACTAAGTCACGTATTAGGTGCTTATCATCCGTTATTAGATATTCTTATCTTTTCAACATGTATGTCGATTAGATCACCTTTCTAGTTTCTTAATTATCTCCCTAATATTTTATCATGTGTTCTCCTTTTGCGATTCATAACATAGAACAGCTAGTCAATTTCTTGGCTCTCAATATCGAACGATCGCAACTTCTTCTTACTCGTAAAGCAAGTTTGATCGGCCTCATTTCTCTATTCTTTTGCAAATGCTATTAGATGATGTATTATGCCTAAATCTTCAAGGAATAGGTCCAGCGCAATGGTTCTTAATCCATTCTTATTAAAACATATTTATGTTCTTACCTTGTGAAATTTGATCTCATATCTTTTCCAAATAAGAATTAGAGATAAAATGATGGTAATTTCATAATCTTACACGACTAATCTCCTTTCCTTGTTCTGTGAATTGCATATGTTATGTCTCCTTTTGTTGTTCATTGTATAGCTGGATTAGTCGCATTTCTTAGTTCTCAATATTGTACGATTATCGCTTCTTCCTTTGTCATTATACAAGGTGTAATTGGCTTCATATTTCTCAGTTCTTTTTCAAATAAGTTCTTATCTTGTTAGAGTTACGAGATTTACTTTTATAAGAACTCATGTTCTATTTCTTAATCTGATATGACTGATCTACTTTGTTAGTTCTTAATCCTGTACGATTAGATCTCCTTTACTGTGTCATAATATAGTACGATTAAACCCTTTCTTTCTTCTCAATAACATACTATTACAATTTCTTCCTTAATCATTGTGCAGGCATAATTAATAGGCCTCATTTCTCAGTTCTTTTTCTTATACGATTAGATAATGTCTTAATTATAAATCTTTAACGAATACGACCCGCTCTTGGTTCTTTTTAAATCTAATACCATAACTTCTCCTTTATTAGTTCTCAATCTTGTTTGATTGTTGTATCTCCTTTTGCGACTCACAATATATTACGATTAGTCGACTTTCTTAGTTCTCAATATCTTACGATTACACTTCTACCATAGTTATTGAGCTAATATAGTTGCCTCCGTTCCTTTTCGAATGCCTTTAGATCATTCATTTGATCTAAATCTTTTGTGCAGTGAGGTCCCACACATGGTTCTCAATCTAGTCTAACTAAGTCACGTACTAGGGGCTTATCATCCGTTATTAGATATTCTTATCTTTTCAACATGTATGTCGATTAGATCACCTTTCTAGTTTCTAATTATCTCCCTAATATTTTATCATGTGTTCTCCTTTTGCGATTCATAACATAGAACAGCTAGTCAATTTCTTGGCTCTCAATATCAAACGATCGCAACTTCTTCCTTACTCGTAAAGCAAGTTTGATCGGCCTCATTTCTCTATTCTTTTGCAAATGCTATTAGATGATGTATTAGTTCTAAATCTTCAAGGAATAGGTCCAGCGCATGGTTCTTAATCCATTCTTATTAAAACATATTTATGTTCTTACCTTGTGAAATTTGATCTCATATCTTTTCAAATGTGCTATGATTGGAACTCCTCTCATATTTCATAATCTTACACGACTAATCTCCTTTCTTTGTTCTGTGAATTGCATATGTTATGTCTCCTTTTGTTGTTCATTGAATAGCTCGATTAGTCGCATTTCTTAGTTCTCAATATTGTACGATTATCGCTTCTTCCTTTGTCATTATACAAGGTGTAATTGGCTTCATTTCTCAGTTCTTTTTCAAATAAGGTTAGATAATCATCTTTTGTTCAAAGTCTTTTTCAATTTGAACTGATTCTTGGTTCTTAATCTAAATAATTAAATCAATGAGGCGTTGTTATCATGAGTTATTAGAACTTATTATGTTTCTACATGTACTTTGTTGAGAACTGATTTCTTGAAGAAATCTTAATAGTTATGCGATATGATCCCAGTTAAGAAATTTAATCTCGTACGATTTTATGACCTTTAGAAGGATCAAGAACATGTGTCGCATTTTAAGTTCTTATCTTGAGTTACGAGATTTACTTTTATAAGAACTCCTGTTCAATTTCTTAATCTGATATGACTCGATCTACTTTGTTAGTTCTTAATCCCTACATAATCGTACTCCTTTACTGTGTCATAATATTGTACGATTAGACCCTTTCTTTCTTCTCAATATCGTACTATTACAATTTCTTCCTTAATCATTGTGCAGGCATAATTAATAGGCCTCATTTCTCAGTTCTTTTTCTTATACGATTAGATAATCTCTTAATTATAAATCTTTAATGAATACGACCCGTTCTTGGTTCTTTTTAAATCTAATACAATCAATCTATAAGAGATGTGAGACTATAAATAATAGTATCTAAAAGAAAACATCTAAATCTTTTGTGCACAGGTCCCACACATGGTTCTCAATCTAGTCTAACTAAGTCACGTATTAGGGGCTTATCATCCGTTATTAGATATTCTTATCTTTTCAACATGTATGTCGATTAGATCACCTTTCTAGTTTCTTAATTATCTCCCTAATATTTTATCATGTGTTCTCCTTTTGCGATTCATAACATAGAATAGCTAGTCAATTTCTTGGCTCTCAATATCGAACGATCGTAACTTCTTCCTTACTCGTAAAGCAAGTTTGATCGGCCTCATTTCTCTATTCTTTTGCAAATGCTATTAGATGATGTATTAGTTCTAAATCTTCAAGGAATAGGTCCAGCGCATGGTTCTTAATCCATTCTTATTAAAACATATTTATGTTCTTACCTTGTGAAATTTGATCTCATATCTTTTCCAAATGTGCTATGATTGGAACTCCTCTCATATTTCATAATAAGACACGATAAGTATCCTATGATACATGTTTAAAGAATTGAGGTGAGTGATGTTATGTCTCCTTTTGTTGTTCATTGTATAGCTCAATTAGTCGCAATTCTTAGTTCTCAATATTGTACGATTATCACTTCTTCCTTTGTCATTATACAAGGTGTAATTGGCTTCATTTCTCATTTCTTTTTCAAATAAGGTTAGATAATCATCTTTTGTTCAAAGTCTTTTTAATTTGAACTGATTCAGGTTCTTAATCTAGCATAATTAAATCCACGATTTTACGTTGTTATCATGAGTTAGTAGAACTTAATATGTTTCTAAGATGTACTTTAATGCAGAACTCTTATACACATCTAGATGTGTATAAGAGACAGCTAAGAAAGGGGACAAATCGTACAAGATTAAATACTAATAACTGGGACATCTAGATGTGTATAAGAGACATACACATCTACTTGTGATTAAGCACGTATACTTGGCCTCATTTCTCACTTATTTCTTCAAAACCATCATATTATATTTTAGTTCTTATTCTTTTATGCATAGTTATCACTCATGGTTCTAAGTAATTTGGCCAAATCAAATCGCATTTTAAGTTCTTATCTTGAGTTACGAGATTTACTTTTATAAGATCTGTTCTATTTCTTAATCGATATGACTCGATCTACTTTGTTAGTTCTTAATCCCGATTAGATCTCCTTTCGTGTCATAATATAGTACGATTAGACCCTTTCTTTCTTCTCAATATCGTACTATTATAATTTCTTCCTTAATCATTATGCAGTCATAATTAATAGGCCTCATTTTCAGTTCTTTTTCTTATACGATTAGATAATCTCTTAATTATAAATCTTTAATGAATACGACCCGCTCTTGGTTCTTTTTAAATCTAATACCACTACTTCTCCTTTATTAGTTCTCAATCTTGTTTGATTGTATCTCCTTTTGCGACTCACAATATATTACGATTAGTCTGACTTTCTACAGTTCTCAATAGCTTACGATTACAGTTAAGAATTAGTTATTGAGCTAATATAGTTGCCTCAGTTCTCTTTCGAATGCGATTAGATCATTCACTTGATCTAGATCTTTTGTGCACAAGTAGTCGTATTAGATTTAAAAAGAACCAAGAGCTAACAAAGTTGGTCGGAATCCGTTATTAGATATTCTTATCTTTTCAACATGTATGTCGATTAGATCACCTTTCTAGTTTCTTAATTATCTCCCTAATATTTTATCATGTGTTCTCCTTTTGCGATTCATAACATAGAACAGCTAGTCAATTTCTTGGCTCTCAATATCGAACGATCGCAACTTCTTCCTTACTCGTAAAGCAAGTTTGATCGGCCTCATTTCTCTATTCTTTTGCAAATGCTATTAGATGATGTATTAGTTCTAAATCTTCAAGGAATAGGTCCAGCGCATGGTTCTTAATCCATTCTTATTAAAACATATTTATGTTCTTACCTTGTGAAATTTGATCTCATATCTTTTCCAAATGTGCTATGATTGGAACTCCTCTCATATTTCATAATCTTACACGACTAATCTCCTTTCTTTGTTCTGATGAATTGCATATGTTATGTCTCCTTTTGTTGTTCATTGTATAGCTCGATTAGTCGCATTTCTTAGTTCTCAATATTGTACGATTATCACTTCTTCCTTTGTCATTATACAAGGTGTAATTGGCTTCATTTCTCATTTCTTTTTCAAATAAGGTTAGATAATCATCTTTTGTTCAAAGTCTTTTTCAATTTGAACTGATTCTTGGTTCTTAATCTAGCATAATTAAATCACATTTATACGTTGTTATCATGAGTTATTAGAAAGAAAAAGAACTGAGAAATGTTTCTACATGTACTATTGTTGAGAATCCTTAATCGTTTCTTAATCTTATAGAAACTTGATCCCAGTTATTAGTATTTAATCTTGTACGATTAAGGAAGAAAGTTCTAAATATCGAACGTATAACTTGGCCTATGATTAAGCACGTATACTTGGCCTCATTTCTCACTTATTTCTTCAAAACCATCATATTATATTTTAGTTCTTATTCTTTTATGCATAGTTATCACTCATGGTTCTTAATTTGGCCAAATCAAATCGCATTTTAAGTTCTTATCTTGAGTTACGAGATTTACTTTTATAAGAACTCCTGTTCTATTTCTTAATCTGATATGACTCGATCTACTTTGTTAGTTCTTAATCCCTGAATTTAGATCTCCTTTACTGTGTCATAATATTGTACGATTAGACCCTTTCTTTCTTCTCAATATCGTACTATTACAATTTCTTCCTTAATCATTGTGCAGGCATAATTAATAGGCCTCATTTCTCAGTTCTTTTTCTTATACGATTAGATAATCTCTTAATTATAAATCTTTAATGAATACGACCCGCTCTTGGTTCTTTTTAAATCTAATACCACTACTTCTCCTTTATTAGTTCTCAATCTTGTTTGATTGTATCTCCTTTTGCGACTCACAATATATTACGATTAGTCGACTTTCTTAGTTCTCAATATCTTACGATTACACTTCTTCCTTAGTTATTAAGCTAATATAGTTGCCTCCGTGTCTCTTTCGAATGCGATTAGATCATTCATTTGATCTAAATCTTTTGTGCACAGGTCCCACACATGGTTCTCAATCTAGTCTAACTAAGTCACGTATTAGGGGCTTATCATCCGTTATTAGATATTCTTATCTTTTCAACATGTATGTCGATTAGATCACCTTTCTAGTTTCTTAATTATCTTCCTAATATTTTATCATGTGTTCTCCTTTTGCGATTCGCAACATAGAACAGCTTAGTCAATTTCTTGGCTCTCAATATCGAACGATCGCAACTTCTTCCTTACTCGTAAAGCAAGTTTGATCGGCCTCATTTCTCTATTCTTTTGCAAATGCTATTAGATGATGTATTAGTTCTAAATCTTCAAGGAATAGGTCCAGCGCATGGTTCTTAATCCATTCTTATTAAAACATATTTATGTTCTTACCTTGTGAAATTTGATCTCATATCTTTTCCAAATGTGCTATGATTGGAACTCCTCTCATATTTCATAATCTTACACGACTACAATCTCCTTTCTTTGTTCTGAATTGCATATGTTATGTCTCCTTTTGTTGTTCATTGTATAGCTCGATTAGTCGCATTTCTTAGTTCTCAATATTGTACGATTATCACTTCTTCCTTTGTCATTATACAAGGTGTAATTGGCTTCATTTCTCAAATAGACTTTTTCAAATAAGGTTAGATAATCATCTTTTGTTCAAAGTCTTTTCAATTTGAACTGATTCTTGGTTCTTAATCTAGCATAATTAAATCACATTTTACGTTGTTATCATGAGTTATTAGAACTTATTATGTTTCTACATGTACTTTGTTGAGAACTCCTTTCTTGTTTCTTAATCTTATGCGACTTGATCCCAGTTATTAGTATTTAATCTTGTACGATTTGTCCCCTTTCTTAGTTCTCAATATCGTACGAGTACAATCTCCTTCCACTAGAGTACATATGTACAGACTTTTATGCATAGTTATCACTCATGGTTCTTAATTTGGCCAAATCAAATCGCATTTTAAGTTCTTATCTTGAGTTACGAGATTTACTTTTATAAGAACTCCTGTTCTATTTCTTAATCTGATATGACTCGATCTACTTTGTTAGTTCTTAATCCTGTACGATTAGATCTCCTTTACTGTGTCATAATATAGTACGATTAGACCCTTTCTTTCTTCTCAATATCGTACTATTACAATTTCTTCCTTAATCATTGTGCAGGCATAATTAATAGGCCTCATTTCTCAGTTCTTTTTCTTATACGATTAGATAATCTCTTAATTATAAATCTTTAATGAATACGACCCGCTCTTGGTTCTTTTTAAATCTAATGCCACTACTTCTCATCAATCTATCAAGTTCTCAATTAAGTACATCGTACAATGTAAGTGTTAATAAGATAAGAAATAAATCTATAGAAATATAGTTGCCTCCGTTCTCTTTCGAATGCGATTAGATCATTCATTTGATCTAAATCTTTGTGCACAGGTCCCACACATGGTTCTCAATCTAGTCTAACTAAGTCACGTATTAGGGGCTTATCATCCGTTATTAGATATTCTTATCTTTTCAACATGTATGTCGATTAGATCACCTTTCTAGTTTCTTAATTATCTCCCTAATATTTTATCATGTGTTCTCCTTTTGCGATTCATAATCGATACGATATTGAGATAGTCAATTTCTTGGCTCTCAATATCGAACGATCGCAACTTCTTCCTTACTCGTAAAGCAAGAAGTGATCGGCCTCATTTCTCTATTCTTTTGCAAATGCTATTAGATGATGTATTAGTTCTAAATCTTCAAGAATAGGTCCAGCGCATGGTTCTTAATCCATTCTTATTAAAACATATTTATGTTCTTACTTTGTGAAATTTGATCTCATATCTTTTCCAAATGTGCTATGATTGGAACTCCTCTCATATTTCATAATCTTACACGACTAATCTCCTTTCTTTGTTCTGAATTGCATATGTTATGTCTCCTTTTGTTGTTCATTGTATAGCTCGATTAGTCGCATTTCTTAGTTCTCAATATTGTACGATTATCACTTCTTCCTTTGTCATTATACAAGGTGTAATTGGCTTCATTTCTCATTTGATTTTCCAAATAAGGAACCATAATCATCTTTTGTTCAAAGTCTTTTTCAATTTGAACTGATTCTTGGTTCTTAATCTAGCATAATTAAATCACATTTTACGTTGTTATCATGAGTTATTAGAACTTATTATGTTTCTACATGTACTTTGTTGAGAACTCCTTTCTTGTTTCTTAATCTTATGCGACTTGATCCCAGTTATTAGTATTTAATCTTGTACGATTTGTCCCTTTTCTTAGTTCTCAATATCGTCCGAATATATAAGTTCTTATTCTTTTATGCATAGTTATCACTCATGGTTCTTAATTTGGCCAAATCAAATCGCATTTTAAGTTCTTATCTTGAGTTACGAGATTTACTTTTATAAGAACTCCTGTTCTATTTCTTAATCTGATATGACTCGATCTACTTTGTTAGTTCTTAATCCTGTACGATTAGATCTCCTTTACTGTGTCATAATATAGTAGATTAGACCCTTTCTTTCTTCTCAATATCGTACTATTACAATTTCTTATAAGATTATAAAAATAAAAAGATTAGTTATTAAGCTAATATAGTTGCCTCCGTTCTCTTTCGAATGCGATTAGATCATTCATTTGATCTAAATCTTTTGTGCACAGGTCCCACACATGGTTCTCAATCTAGTCTAACTAAGTCACGTATTAGGGGCTTATCATCCGTTATTAGATATTCTTATCTTTTCAAAGAACTTAAAATGCGATTTGATTTGGCCAAATTACTCCTCTCATATTTCATAATCTTACACGACTAGTCTCCTTTCTTTGTTCTGTGAATTGCATATGTTATGTCTGTATTTGTTGTTCATTGTATAGCTCGATTAGTCGCATTTCTTAGTTCTCAATATTGTACGATTAAGAATTTAGAAAAACAAGGATCTAATCGCTTCAAAGAGAACATGGCAACTTTTCGAATATGGTTAGAAAGATGATTATCTAACTTCAAAGTGGACTTCCCTCATCAAGAACCGTTTTGGAGGAATTTTTTTTTTCTGTAATCAAACGCCCAAAAGGTGGGCAGAACTTTTATTTATTTTATGAGTATTACAATATCGAAGGTTAGGGCAGCCCTCTACATCTAGCAAACCAGACCTTTTATAGAGCAAGGAATGGTGTTGTGCTCAATTACTCAACATACATTGATTTGCAATACCCTCATTAGCTAATCTATCAGAACTTGATTAGACTCTCTAAAAATATGTTTAAATGAAATCGCTTTCCAACACAAAGGCCTTGTATGACACGGAGTTGGGAAAGAAGAAAGAAAGGGTCTCTTATACACATCTAGATGTGTATAAGAGACAGGAGTCACTCAATCTCAACCTCAATGGGTGAACCCGCAATTATGAGCTTGAGCCACTCTTCAAGTGCCATTACCTCGCTGCAAGCTGGTTTCAAAGTAACCATTTGAAAATGCCCGTATACAATGGCCCTTGTGATCCCTTGACGCCACCACCTCGCTGCCATTCTCGGATTACCTTTAGAGGCGCCATCCATTTAGTTTGAAACATCCCGGAGGAGGGCATTCCCATTTGACCGCCAAGATCTCTTAGGTTTTGTTTGTAGGAGTTGAAAGCAAATGTCGTGAGAGAAGCAATTCATCAGGCGTGCTTTTTGTGAAGGGGTGGATTGAGGAAATATTCACTAAATATGTGTTGATGTTGGCAATGATGCGGCGTGCGGCATCTACTTGTTTTCCATCAAACACAATGTTCCTGCTTTCCATAAGATTACAAGGGAGATTTTGTGGATTAGCCCAATTGTGGAAGAGGGTCTGTGACCCACGTGACCCACCACCATGAGCTAAGCTTGTCTAAAATGGTCGTTGAAGGTGCGATTCATCACCTCTAGCCAAGTTTCGAAAAGTACCAAACTTGGCGTGAGATAGACAACAACAAAAGATTCCAAGGAATCTCCATGACAACAGAGTAGTAGCACTGATAAGGAAAAGCCGATTATAATCAAATTATCATCTAGTGGCAGCCTCCTATTCAGCAATTTCCACATGAAAATGGAGATCTGATTTGGAGTTCCATCCCAAATCATTTGTCTAGAAAAGTCCGCACTGCTGTTGTGGCATATGTCGTTTGAAAAGGAACCAAGATGTTCCAAACAATCCGGCTTCATCACATGAAGATCGATCTTTCATTGAGAATTGCGACAATGGTTTGCAGCTCCTCCATGGAGTATCTCTCGTCAAAGAGGAAATATTCCAACCATTAGAACCCCAAACATGGGAAACCTGAGTTTGCCCATCATACACTGTTCTACCTGTGGGAAAGAGTCCATATTTGGTATGGGTCGAACTGAAGGAGCAATCAGCGCTTTAATGAGGAATAATAGGCCCTTCTCTTCATCACGAACTCCATCATTCTTTTCCATAAGAGTGAATCTCCCGTGATTCAAATTCGAGCGACCAGGTAAGGGTGTTGCCCTTAAGGTAGACCTGAAGAAAGGAACACCACAAAGAGCTGCCCTTCTAAACTTCCACCAAAGTTTGATACTAAGCCTCGCCCTACCACATCTTCTAGTGGTGGAATCCTAGACCATTAGAATAGTTGGCCGGCAACTTTACCCCATGCGATCCAATGTCGTTTTAGCACTCGCTTGAGCTGCCCTGAAAAGTTTCAAATTGCCGCTCCAACCTTTAAACTGATTTTAATAGGAGATGGGAATGCTGCTCCATGTTTGATTAGAATTAACCGCCCACTGAGAGAGGAACCTCGTCGCCATCCATGTCGGGAAAGCTACCTTTCAATTAATGGCTGGAAGATAGTCGTCTTCTTTGCCTTTGTGAATAGGACAACCATGTAATTAAATGGGAGGGAGTTGTGGTCAAACCTGCCTTGGCTTGGATCATCGAACGCGAGTCTTCTCTTTGATAGGTAAAGAAGCTTTTGGACTTGTTAAAGAGCTGGCCGGAGGAGTTCTCAAACCGTGCTAAGAAGCTCGTTTCGAAGGGGCAGCTCTTTGTGGTGTTCCTTTCTTCAAGTCTCCTTAAGGGCCAACATCCTACCTGCAAGCCAATCACAAACAACAAGGGTCTCTTATACGATCTAGATGTGTATAAGAGACAGGAACAAGTGGTAAGCCCTCATCCAAGATAACATTCTTCTTAGATGTGTATAAGAGACAGATGCAGTGATAAGCTTGATTGAAATAATCTTCGTAGAATGAGGGAAAGTTGGTTGGCCAATATTGGTGCAGATTTTGTTAGTGCACAAGCTTATGGGGCCTAAGTCACTAAAAAATTTGATTGGCTGTTTTGGGATAAGAGCAATAAGAGTACTAGTAAACATTCGTGGCAACTTAGCTCCTTTAAGAAAATCTCTCACCGCAAGGAAAAGATCATGGTGAATAATGTCCCAGCAGGTAGTGAAGAAAACCCCATTATAGCCATCAATTCCGGCTGCTCCATTAGGATTAAGGGGTAGATTGGTGAAAGATGATCAATTCTAGCCGTGTTGTTAGAGGAAGCTCTGAAAGTTAACCCCGCCTGCTCAATGAGCTGCAAATTTTCAGTCCATTCCCTATCAATTTTGACTTGGAGATACGCAATCTTTGTCGTTTAGCTAGGAGGGTGGAGTGGAAGAATTTGGAGTTTTGTCACCCTCTTTCAGCCATTTCATCCCCGCTTTTTGCTGCCAAAAGCTTCCTCTTCCGCCAACTCATATGGATCATGAGCTGCAATTTGGTTACTTTGGCTCGTGTGCCAAAAGTGTTTCTTCCTTGATTTTGACCTCTTGTTCGGCTTCTTTCTTGTCAAAGACATTCAAATACCGTGTGACTCTAATCCCTTCCCGAGTTCGGCTTTTAGCCTTTTGAGTTTGAAGCAAAAATGGAGATATAGGAGCCATAACATTGCGAAATGCCAATTGTTGCCTACAACTTGCAAGAAATCTTTGTGTTTAGTCCACATATTAAGAAATTTAAATTCTAGGCTTGTCAAGGTAAGTTGACAAGGCCATCTCTTATAAGAGACATCTTATGAACTTGATTAATGAAGCAACTCAAATGCACTCAGCTATCAAAACTTATACACATCTAGATGTGTATAAGAGACAGCAATTACACCTTTGGCTCCATTAGAGCAATGAGTTTTATTTGATGTTGTTGAATGATTAACTTTAACCTACGGTGAGGGTTTATTAGCTATCCCCGAATGTTCCAAACTAAAATGCGATCCATTTACATTGTAGTGAGGGCTTGGAATTTGCTTTGGCCAACCTAGTGCGCATTGGCCTTGGCATAGAGTAGGTTCGCGTCTTTTCTTTTGGATGAGGGCTTACCAATTGTGTGTGAGGTAGGGGTGATCGGTTAAGTCTGTCTCTTATACACATCTAGATGTGTATAAGAGTCATTGTCTCGACATCTAGATGTGGTAAGAGACTCCATTCGAATTTACCAACAATGCCCAACTCATCCATGATGGCCTTCATCTCTCATGGTGTCATAACATGAACACATCTAGATGTGTATAAACTAGTTGGTTAGGATGCCCCTTCACCTCTCCAGGCATTCACCATTGGCATGGCCAATTTTCTTGCATTTCGTGCAATAAGATGGATCGCATCGTAGGTAATTTTGCCAAATGCCTCATTACCGACCCCCAACCACACCTAGAAGGAAGGTCGGATAGGAGTCTCTTCCACATACCTTAGCAACACTTGGCCTGTGAAATTGCAGTGGCTAAAAGTCGAGTTTAAGGACTAGTAGGTGTAGTAGATTACTAGATCTGACTAGTACTGTAGGTCATACCTTCGAGCCTAAAAGATACTCATGCTATTTTATTATATTCCGGTTTGAAACTGTACTTGGATTTATTCGCTATGCTTTAGCATACTATGTTTTGAAATGACGAAGAGTTTCCATGTTCGGCTTGCCTCTTGAAAATTACCCACCAATGTGTAATGGTGCAGCACGTGTTGAACTTCATCTTGGGAGAAGAAAATCTGTTCCCCTTTGTGCAAGCTTGAAGAGCTTTCAAGGCAAGGTCTGTCTCTTATACACATCTAGATGTGTATAAGAGACAGGTTGAAGGGTAACCAAAAACCTTTGCACAAGCTCTTTCGATGGCTCAAGGGCACAATGGTGTATAAGAGACAGGAACTCCTCTCACATTTCATAATCTTATTGTCCCCTTTCTTAGTTCTCAATATCGCATTTAGTACAACTCCTTCCACTTGTGATTAAGCACGTATACTTGGCCTCATTTCTCACTTATTTCTTCAAAACCATCATATTATATTTTAGTTCTTATTCTTTTATGCATAGTTATCACTTTCTTAATTTAGTAGCAAATCAATTAGCTGTTTGGGTTAAATAGTCTTGACTTGGAGATACAAAGGACTTGGTCAAATGGGAACTACCTTGGGTCAATTTGGTAATGATTCACTTCTTGCATGTGTTTGTTGGACATTTCTTTTCTAGCAGCCTGGACAACATTTTACTTGTTGAACACATTTTCTAGCAGCTGCTCAGACAACACAGTCTTGATATTAGCTCCTTTTGCGACTACAATATATTACGATTAGTCGACTTTCTTGTTCTCAATATCTTACGATTACAGTTCTTCCTTCAGCAAATATAGTACGATTAGATCAATGATTTGATCTAAATCTTTCTTTCTAGTCTAACTAAGTCACGCGATCGTGAGGAGGTTATCATCCGTTATTAGATATTCTTATCTTTTCAACATGTATGTCTTTAGATCACCTTCAAGCCCCAAAACGGATCAGAATATCGCCGCTAATGGCACACCGGTCCAAAGCGCAAGGAAGCAAACAGAGCAACAAACTTAACCGCAATGTAATAGAACCATCAAACCATTTATTAACTATAAAACCGAAAAAGTTCATTTTTACACAAAAATAATTAATTCCTTCTTAGTACAAAAGAGGCCTCTTGGAAGATTATCTCGCAGAGTCCTACGCAGGTAATGTTGGAGAAAATCTAAAACGCGGTGGAGAGTCAAAATGAGCACCTAATCTTATACATAACTAGCTCGGTGGATCATAAAAGCTCTTCAAATGGGGCCAAATCTCTTAATGAAAACCATAGTCATAAGTAGTTTCCAAAATGTTAATGAAGTACTAAAATGTATCACCCGCTCAAAACATAGCCAAAGATCCAATCATTTCAAAACATAGTATGCTAAAGCATAGCGAATAAATTTAAATCATGAGTATCTTTTAGGCTCAAGGTATGACCTACGTACTAGTCGGATCTCTCTACACCTACTAGTCCGACCAGGAGGTCAAGTTCTCAATCTTGTTCATAACGTACTAAGCCATAAAGAGCTTACCATGGCGATGGATGTTGTATCCTCCTTTATGAGCCAAACGACTCACAATAAAATAGCTTGGTCCCGATTTCATATGTAATAGTTCCAAAACTTGGTAAAAGTGCAGTTCCAAACATCATACACTTTCTTCGAAAGTTCTCAATATGTTCACCTATCAAAGCAAAAACTGCACGATTACGATCGCGCGATACGTGGTACAGGAATTCCACCCATAGAGTTAATTGCTAGATGTTATAATAGACAGTTAATTGTTGTGGAACTGGAGCTATACAAATCTTATCCAATCTAGAACCATTATAAGATCTTGGTTACCGGTATACACATTGCCAGAAATGTATAAGAGTCACATGTTTTGATAGGTTGTTGCTAACTAATGTTGTTTAAAATCAAGCCCAATCTCTTATACACATCTAGATGTGTATAAGAGACAGGTAACATAAGACAAATCATAACATATTCAAAGATAAGCTTATTTTCGAGGTTTAAAGAATCTACAAAACTTAGACAGCTTATTTTTAAGTTCTTATACACATCTAGATGTGTATACGTTTATAAGAACTCCTGTTCCTGTAACATTTTTTTTTTCTGACAGGTCAGCCATGATACAACACTATGCACTAATTACACTTAGTCCAATTTTTTATGTCACGTCGAAAATTTGCCAAATTGAAAACGAATAAGTTGTACTTAATGACTAAAAATAATATGAAAACATTTTAACAGTTAAAATCAAAGAACAAGGCAACAACCTTTCTAGTTTCTTACTTATCCCTAATATTTTATCATGTGTTGGTAACTCATAACATAGAACAGCAGTCAATTTTTGGCATCAATGTCGAACGATCGCAACTTCTTCCTTACTCGTAAAGCAAGTTTGATCGGCCCATTTCTCTATTCTTTTGCAAATGCTATTAGATTATTCTACGTCTGTCTCTTATACACATCTAGATGTGTATAAGAGACAGTAAATATGTTTTAATAAGAATGGATTCGACTAAGAACATGTATATGTTCTGTGAATAAGATATGGATTAAGTCTCCTGTCTCTTGTTCATTGTATATGTCGATTAGTCGCATTTCTCAGTTCTCAGTAGAATACGAGAATCACTTCTTCCTTTGTCATTATACAAGGTGTAATTGGCTTAATTTCTCGCACTTCATTTTCGAATAAGGTTAGATAATCATCTTTGTTCAAAGTCTCCTAATCCAAACTGCTTCCTTAGCTGCATCTCGCATAATTAAATCACATTTTACGTGTTATCATGAGTTATTAGAACTTATTATGTTTCTACATGTACTTTGTTGAGAACTCCTTTCTTGTTTCTTAATCTTATGCGACTTGATCCCAGTTATTAGTATTTAATCTTGTACGATTTGTCCCCTTTCTTAGTTCTCAATAGATCAATATCATTATTCTTTTATGCATAGTTATCACTCATGGTTCTTAATTTGGCCAAATCAAATCGCATTTTAATGTTCTTATCTTGAGTTACGAGATTTACTTTTATAAGAACCATCTTTTTCACTGAAGAAGAAGTCCAAAAGCTCGTTGTTAGTTCTTTCACCTGTACGATTAGATCTCCATTACTGTGTCATAATATAGTACGATTAGACCCTTTCTTTCTTCTCAATATCGTACTATTACAATTTCTTCCTTAATCATTGTGCAGGCATAATTAATAGGCCTCATTTCTCAGTTCTTTTCTTATACGATTAGATAATCTCTTAATTATAAATCTTTAATGAATACGACCCGTTGTTGGTACTAATTTTAAGAAAAAGAACTAAGAAAGGAGGCCTACTAATTCTCCTGCATTAATTCTCAATCTTGTTTGATTGTAATCTACTTTTGCGACTCACAATATATTACGATTAGTCGACTTTCTTAGTTCTCAATATCTTACGATTACACTTCTTCCTTAGTTTATTAAGCTAATATAGTTGCCTCCGTTCTCTTTCGAATGCGATTAGATCATTCATTTGATCTAAATCCTTTGCGCACAGGTCCCACACATGGTTCTCAGATTAAAAAGGAACCAAGAGCGGGTCGAAAGAGAACGGAGGCAACTATACACTGCTTAATAACTAAGGAAGAAGTGTAATCGTATATGTTAGATCTCCTTTTGTTGTTCATCTAATATACATTAGTCGCATTTCTTATTCTGAATATTAAACAAGAT
Source organism: Cinchona pubescens (assembly GCA_025175665.1). Classification (NCBI taxonomy): domain Eukaryota; kingdom Viridiplantae; phylum Streptophyta; class Magnoliopsida; order Gentianales; family Rubiaceae; genus Cinchona; species Cinchona pubescens. Next base: position 8,837 of record JANKKI010000412.1, on the reverse strand, counting down.
TATAATTGTATAATGAGAAAGGAAGAATACACATCTAGATGTGTATAAGAGACAGGGAACAAATGAGGCCAAGTATACGTGCTTAATCATAGTGGAAATGAGTTGCAGATTTATAATTAATAGATTATCTAATCGTATAAGAAAAAGAACCTGTCTCTTATACCGCTCTTGATTCTTTTTAAATCTAATGCCACTACTTCTCCTTTATTAGTTCTCAATCTTGTTTGATTGTATCTCCTTTTGCGACTCACAAGATATTACGAGAACCAAGAGCGGGCCTTAGTTATTGAGCAATATAGTTGCCTCCGTTCTCTTCAAATGCGATTAGATCATTCATTTGATCTAAATCTTTGTGAGTCCCCACATGGTTCTCAATCTAGTTTAACTTAGTCACACGTTTAGGGTTTTATCATCCGTTATTAGATATTCTTATCTTTTCAACATGTATGTCGATTAGATCACCTTTCTAGTTTCTTACTTATCTCCTAATATTTTATCATGTGTTGTTCTCCTTTGCGATTCATAACATAGAACAGCTGTCGAGCCGATCAAACTTGATTTACGAGTAAGGAACAGGAGTTGCGATCGTTCGATATTGAGTAGCCAAGATAAGTAACTGACTCATTTCTCAATTCTAGCAAATGCTATTAGATGATGTATTAGCTATTGCACAAAAGAATAAGAACTAAAATACAGCATCCAAAATGCAAAGTAATCAAGGACTTGGAGTACAATATTGAGAACTAAGAAATGCGACTAATCGAGCCTGTCTCTTATACACTATGATTGGAACTCCTCCATATTTCATAATCTTACGACTAATTCCTTTCTTTGTTCTGTGAATTGCATATGTTATGTCTCCTTTTGTTGTTCATTGTATAGCTTGATTAGTCGCATTTCTTAGTTCTCAATATTGTATGATTATCACTTCTTCCTTTGTCATTATACAAGGTGTAATTGGCTTCATTTCTCAGTTCTTTTTCAAATAAGGTTAGATAATCATCTTTTGTTCAAGAGATCTTTTCAATTTGAACTGATTCTTGGTTCTTAATCTAGCATAATTAAATAACATTTTACGTAGTTATCATGAGTTATTAGAACTTATTATGTTTCTACACGTACTTTGTTGAGAACTCCTTTCTTGTTTCTTAATCTTATGCGACTTGATCCCAGTTATTAGTATTTCAATCTTGTACGATTTGTCCCTCTTAGTTCTCAATATCGCAGTACAATTTTCCTTTAATCGTAATATATTGTGAGTCGCAAAAGGAGATACGATCATATTATATTTTAGTTCTTATTCTTTTATGCAATCGTTATCACTCAGAAGTTCTTAATTTGGCCAAATAATTATGCATTTTAAATTCTTATCTTGAGTTACGAGATTTACTTTTATAAGAACTCCTGTTCTATTTCTTAGTCTGACAGACTCGAGGTACCTTATTGAGAACTTAATCCTGTACAATGAAGCATCTCCTTTACTGTGTCATAATATAGTACGATTAGACTCTTTCTTTCTTCTCAATATCGTACTATTACAATTTCTTCCTTAATCGTTGTGCATGCATAATTAATAGGCCTCATTTCTCAGTTCTTTTTCTTATACGATTAGATAATCTCTTAATTATAAATCTTTAATGAATACGACACGCTCTTGGTTCTTTTTAAATATAATACCACTACTTCTCCTGTATTAGTTCTCAATCTTGTTTGATTGTATCTCCTTTTGCGACTCACAATATATTACGATTAGTCGACTTTCTTAGTTCTCAATATCTTACGCTATTACACTTCTTCCTTAGTTATTAAGCTAATATAGTTGCCTCCGTTCTCTTTTGAATGCGATTAGATCATTCATTTGATCTAAATCTTTTGAGCACAGGGCCCACACATGGTTCTCAATCTAGTCTAATCAAGTCACGTATTTGGGGCTTATCATCAGTTATTAGATATTCTTATCTTTTCAACATGTATGTCGATTAGATAACCTTTCTAGTTTCTTACTTATCTGCCTAATATTTAATCATGTGTTCTAAGAGTTTTGCGATTCATAACATAGAATAGCTTGTCAAGAATGGATGGCTCTCAATATCGAACGATCACAACTTCTTCCTTACTCGTAAAGCAAGTTTGATCGGCCTCATTTCTCTATTCTTTTGCAAATGCTATTAGATGATGTATTAGTTCTAAATCTTCAAGGAATAGGTCCAACGCATGGTTCTTAATCCATTCTTATTAAAACATATAAGACTATCAGGATACACATCTAATGAACTAAGAATTTGGCCAAATCAAATCATTTTTAAGTTCTTATCTTGAGTTACGAGATTTACTTTAATAAGAACTCCTGTCTCTATTTCTTAATCTACCGATATGAAATCTCCTTTACTTTGTTAGTTCTTAATCACATATGATTAGATCTCCTTTCTTGTGTCATAATATAGTGCGATTACCTTACCCTTTCTTTCTTCTCAAATTGCTATTACAATTTCTTCCTTAATCTTGTGCAGGGCATAATTAATTGGCCTCATTTCCTCTCGCCTCATTTCTCATTCTTTTTCTTATACGATTAGATAATCTCTTAATTATAAATCTTTAATGAATACGTAATTCAGCTCTTGGTTCTTTTTTCTTGGTTCTTCTCAATCTTGTTTGATTGAATCTCCTTTTGCGACTCACAATATAATACGATTAAGTCGACTTTTTGTCTTACGATTACATTAGGACTTTCCCGCTATTAGCTATAGTTGCCTCCGTTCTCTCAAATGCGATTTGATCATTGATTTGATCTAAATCTTTGTTGTATGTCTGTCTCTTATACACATCTAGATGTGTATCGGGGTTATCATCCGTTATTAGATATTCTTTTCTTTCTATTTCAACATGTATGTCTTTTAGATCACCTTTCTAGTTTCTTACTTATCTCCCCTAATATTCTATCATGTATTCTCCATTTTGCGATTCATAACCAGCCTTGTCAATGCAGTCACCATGCCGTAGATGTGTATATAGAACTAATACATCAATGAATAGCATTTGCAAAAGTATGATACAATCATTAGGCCGATAAACTTGCAAATGCTAATAAGATGATGTATTAGTCTCTTATACAAGATCTAGATGTGTATAAGAGACAGGAACCAAGTGCGGGTTATCTCAATATCGACGATAATCTCCTTTTTGATCGCCTTGTCCGTGAGTTCTAAATCTTGCATATGTCATGTCTCCAAATGTTTGTTGGTCATATTTCATTACTTTGTTCGCATATGTTATGTCTCCTTGTTGTTCATGTATCTGCATTTCTTAGTTCTCAATATTGTACGACATCACTTCTTCCTTTGTCATTTGTACAACAAGTGTAATTGGCTTCATTTCGTCTCTTTTTCAAATAAGGTTAGATAATCATCTTTGTTCAAAGTCTTTTCAATTTGACTGATTCTTGGTTGTTAATCTCGCATAATTAAATCACATTTACGTTGTTATCATGAGTTGTTTGAACTTATTATGTTTCTACATGTACTTGTTGAGAAGTTCTTTTCTTATTTCTTAATCTTATGCTTTAATTTGATCCTCAGTGATAGTATTTAATCTTATACGATTTGTCCCTTTCTTAGTTCATATAAATGCGTGTACAACTCCTTCCACTAATTAAGCACGTATATACTTGTCTCATTTCACTTATTCTCAAACCATCATATTATATTTTAGCTTTACTTTATGCATAGTTTTCACTACGGTTCTTAATTTGGCCAAATCAAATCGCATTTTAAGTTCTTATCTTGAGTTACGAGATTTAATTTTATAAGAACTCGTTTCTATTTCTTAACTCATATGACTGATCTACTTTGCGTTCTAATCCTGTACATTTATTAGATTTCCTTTTATCGTGTTCATTAATATAGTACGATTAAGACCCTTTTCTTCTCGTGATATCGTACTATTACAAATTTCTTCCATAATCAGTAGTATGCATAATTAATGGCCTCATTTCATTTCTTTTACTTATACTATTTGATAATGTCATGGTTATTTTTAAATCTAGTAACTTCTTCCTCTATTATAAATTCTCACTTCTTACGATTACAGAATGCTAAATCCACGTGGTTCTCAATCTAGTCTAACTAAGTCACTTAAGATTACAGGGGCTTATCATCCTCTTGGTTTCCTCAATGATCTACTCGTTAAATATTATACCACTCGTAACTTCTATCTTTTCATTGTACTGTCACTTCTTCCTTTTAGTTGAACTACATTATCTTACGTTTGATCGAAATGTTGTATCTCCTTGAGTTAGAGATTTTTGCGATTAGAGTGTTGATTGTGCATATTGCAAATGAGATGATAGTCGACTTGTGTAGTTCTCATGTGCTATCTTGATTAACGATTACACTCTTTCTAAGCCTGCCTTAGATCTAAATCTTGTATTAGGGCTTATCATCCGTTATTAGATATTCTTATCTTTTCAACAAGCTAATATTTTATCAGTAGTTAGTCAATTTCTTGGCTCTCAATATTGCCTCCGCCTCATTTCTATTCTATTGCAAATGCTTCAAGGAATAGGCGTTCTTAATCCATTCTTATTAAAACATATTTATTAGATCATATCCTCATATTTCATGTCTCTTTTTGTTGTTTTGATCTTTGTCATTATACAAGGTGTAATTGGTCATCAATTTGATAATCATTGATTCTTGGTTCTTAATCTAGTAAATCACATTTATTTATACGTTGTTATAATGAGTTATTAGAATTATTATGTTATCTACATGTAAGAAACTCCCCTTAACATTAAGAACTGCCTATTTCTTAACTGATATGACTCCCTCTTTGTTAGTTCTTAAATCTATCTAAACTAAGTCTTAACGTTCGGGGTGATCGATTTGTTAGTTCTTTTTAAATCTTACCGAATATCTCCTTTACGATTATGTACGTACTATATGTGCAAGTTATCAATATCTCTACGATTACACTTTTCCTTAGTTATTACAGCTAATTATAGTTGCCTCTTCGCCTCCTTTCGAATGCGATTAGATCATCGAATGCATTTGATCTAAATCTTTTGTGCACAGTCCCCACATGGTTTCAATCTATCTTTTGTGCCTGTCTAACTAAGTGCACGATCGTGGAGTTATCATCCTCACGTATCATCTAATATAATATGATGGTTTTGAAGAAATAAGTGAGAAATGAGGCCAAGTATACGTGCTTAATCACAGTGGAAGGAGTTTTACTAGTACGATATTGAGAACTAAGAAAGGGGACAATATCTTAGGATGTATTCATAGACAATAACTAATGTTCTTAAATTGTGAGATTTAAGATATAAATATCTGTCTCTTATACACATCTGATTGTATAAGAGACAGAGATATTTCATAATCTAGATGATATAAGAGATCTTTGTTCTGTGCTATTGCATCTCTTATACACATCTAGATGTGTATAAGAGACAAGTGATTAAGCACGTATACTTGGCCTCATTTCTCACTTATTTCTTCAAAACCATCATATTATATTTTAGTTCTTATTCTTTTATGCATAGTTATCACTCATGGTTCTTAATTTGGCCAAATCAAATCGCATTTTAAGTTCTTATCTTGAGTTACGAGATTTATTTTATAAGAACTCTGGGTCTAATTGTACTATATTATGACCTGTCTCTTATACACATCTAGATGTGTATAAGAGACAGATTGAGAACTAACAGAGTAGATCGAGTCATATCAAATTAAGAAATAGAACAGTGAGTTCTTATCAACATCTGTACTCTTATACACATCTAGATGTGTATAAGAGTGCAGGCATAATTAATAGGCCTCATCTCTCAGTTCTTTTGCTTATACGATTAGATAATCTCTTAATTATAAATCATTAATGAATACACCGCTCTTGGTCTCTCTCTAATACACATCTAGATATGTATAAGATTGAGATATTAGTAAATAACAGTATGATTGTATCTCCTTAGATGTTGAATATATTAGAATTAGTCGACTTTAATTAAGTTCTACAATATCTTACGATTACACTTCTGAGAAGTTATTAAGCTAATATAGTTGCCTCCGTTCTCTTTCGAATGCGATTAGATCTATTCATTTGATCTAAATCATTTGCCTGTCTGGTCCCACACATGGTTCTCAATCTAGTCTAACTAAGTCACGTATTAGGGGCTTATCATCCGTTATTAGATATTCTTATCTTTTCAACATGTATGTCGATTAGATTAGAATATGAGCTTGTCAATTTCTTGGCTCTCAATATCGAACGATCGCAACTTCTTCCTTACTCGTGAAGCAAGTTTGATCGGCCTCATTTCTCTATTCTTTTGCAAATGCTATTAGATGATGTATTAGTTCTAAATCTTCAAGGAATAGGTCCAATGCAGTTCTTAATCCATTCTTATTAAAACGTATTTATGTTCTTACCTTGTGAAATTTGATCTCATATCTTTTCCAAATGTGCTATGATTGGAACTCCTCTCATATCATAATCTTACGACTAATCTCTTTCTTTGTTCATGAATTGCATATGTTATGTCTCCTTTTGTTGTCATTGTATTGAGCTAAGAAAGTCGCATTTCTTAGTTCTCAATATTGTACGATTATACACTTCTTCCTTTGATCATTATAGAAACTAGAAAGGTGATCTAATCGACATACTCATGTTGAAAAGATAAGAATATCATCTAACGGATGATAAGCCTTTTTCAACGTGAACTGATTGTTAGACTTAATGTAACAATAATTAATCACATTTGCACAAAGTCTGTTATCATAAAATGTTTAGAACTTATTATGTTTCTACATGTACTTTGTTGAGAACTCCTTTCTTGTTTCTTAATCTTATGCGACTTGATCCCAGTTATTAGTATTTAATCTTGTACGATTTGTCCTTTCTTAGTTCTCAATATAAATGTAGTGAGAGAATAAGATTATGTGATTAAGCACGTATACTTGGCCTCATTTCTCAGATATTTCTTCAAAACCATCATATTATATTTTAGCTAAGATTCTTTTATGCATAGTTATCACTCATGATTCTTAATTTGGACAAATCAAATCGCATTTTAAGTTCTTATCTTGAGTTACGAATTTATTTTATAAGAACTCTGTTCTATTTCTTAATTGTTATGACTCGATCTACTTTGTTAGTTCTTAATCATACGATTAGATCTCCTTTTGTGTCATAATATAGTACGATTAGACCCTTTCTTTCTTCTCAATATCGTACTATTACAATTTCTTCCTTAATCATTGTGCAGTGGCATAATTAATAGGCCTCATTTCTCATTTAACGGGTCGTATTCATTAAAGATTTATAATTAAGACATTATCTAATCGTATAAGAAATATCGATTAGATCACCTTTCTAGTTTCTTAATTATCTCCCTAATATTTTATCATGTGTTCTCCTTTTCGATTCATAACATAGAGCGACTAGTCAATTTCTTGGCTCTCAATATCGAACGATCTAACTTCTTCCTTACTCAGTAAAGCAAGTTTGATCGGCCTCATTTCTCTATTCTTTTGCAAATGCTATTAGATGATGTATTAGTTCTAAATCTTCAAGGAATAGGTCAGCGCATGGTTCTTAATCCATTCTTATTAAAACATATTTATGTTCTTACCTTGTGTTTGATCTCATATCTTCCAAATGTGCTATGATTGGAACTCTCTCATATTTCATAATCTTACACGACTAATCTCTCGCTGCATATATTATGTCTCCTTTTATTGTTCATTGTATAATTTGGATTAGTCGCATTTCTTAGTTCTCAATAGTGTACGATTATACTTCTTCCTTTGACCTTATTTGAAAAAGAACTAAGAAAATGAAGCCAATTACACCTTGTATAATGACTGTCTCTTATACACATCTAGATGTGTATTTCAATTTGAGTGATTCTTGGTTCTGTCTAGCATAATTAAATCACATTTTACGTTGTTATCATGAGTTATTAGAACTTATTATGTTTCTACATGTACTTTGTTGAGAACTCCTTTCTTGTTTCTTAATCTTATGCGACTTGTTCCCAGTTATTAGTATTTAATCTTGAACGATTTGTCCTTTCTTAGTTTCTCAATATAAAATGCAGATTCAAACTTTGATTAAGCACGTATACTTGGCCTCATTTAACATGACTTATTTCTTCAAAACAATCATATTATATTTTAGTTCTTATTCTTTTATACACATAGATATCACTCATGAGACTTAATTTGGCCAAATCAAATCGCATTTTAAGTTCTTATACGAGTTCTACTAATTTTATAAGAACTCTGTTCTATTTCTTAATCGATAGTAGCTCGATCTACTTTGATAGTTCTTAATCAAAATACGAATAGATCTCCATTCTTGTGTCATAATATAGTCACGATTGGATTCTAAAATCTGTCTCTTATCGTACTATTACAATTTCTTCCTTAATCATTGTGTAGGCATAATTAATAGGCCTCATTTCTAGGTTAAGTCGCAGGAACGATTAACTAATCAAAGAAATTATAAATCTATTAAGGAATACGAAAGTCGACTAATTAAATCTAATGCCACTACTTCTCCTTTATTTGTTCTCAATCTTGTTTGATTGTATCTCTTTGCGATAAATATAATACGATTAGTCGAGTTTCTTAGTTCTCAATATCTTACGTTCACTTCTTCCTTAGTTATTAAGCTAATATAGTTGCCTCGTTCTCTTCGAATGCGATTAGACCATTTATTTGATCTAAATCTTTTGTCTTGAGGTCCACAAATGGTTCTCATCTAGTCTAACTAAGTCAAGTATTATGGGCTTATCATCCGTTATTAGATATTCTTATCTTTTCAACATGTATGTCGAT